>JAQQZT010000033.1:2991363-3003736 GCA_030068275.1 Clarias platycephalus | reverse complement strand
ATGGGTTCCCTGTTGAGTCTGGTTCCTCTCAAGGTTTCTTCCTATTACTATCTCAGGGAGTTTTTCCTTGCCACTGTCGCCCTCGGCTTGCTCACCAGGGAATTTCTGCTCATTTTGATTCATGCACACTCAAATAAAATTGAATTCAATTCAATTAAATGCCAGGACAGAAAACAGTCTAGATGCATGTCTTCCTTGATGTCTGAGAGAGGGTGGGACTAGCTAAGCAGTGCTGGAGGTTCGGAGGGAACGTGGAGCGGTGCGGGGTGTGATTTTACATTAGTAATGTGTTCTGTACCCGAATATGGTTGTGTATCTACACAATCTGATACAGCAGGTGGCTGTTTGCACTTAGCTGGTTTGTGATCTGCTGTTTTGTATATTTATGTATATTTTGAGCCCCACTCAAAAATCCATGCTGCTACTCCCTGAGACTTGTGGGTTCATGTTTAGTATTGATTGTCTTTTTAATTGTTTGTGTTTTATTGTATATTTTATTTGTATGGTTAATTTAACCGTTGATTAGCAGGTTGATGGATAATGTTAAATCCATGTGTGAGAAAGTGCTAAAGCCAGTGTTAAAGGGATAGGCTTTATATTCTCATGATGTTAAAAACATGTCACAAAGTGCTACCAGGATGAAAGGAAATGATAACTTTGATAAAACTGAACTATATTTTTTGCTGCGCTACCACCATTCAAAACTATAAGACAGGAGATACTGAGAAACTAGAGTGGAATGGTGTAATTATAAAATTTTGTTGCTGGTATAAAATTTTGGCATGGTGGTGATAGAACACCAACAAAAAACACAAAGAAGAAAAATACAACAGAGTCAACCTTTACACCCGGTTTCCTCCGGTAAGCTCCAGGTTCCCGCAACCCTGAATACAGGACAAAGTCGTATAGAAGATGAGTGAATGAGTGAGTGCTAACGAAACACACTTTTCTCATAACATACAGCCTATTCGGCACAGGATATAAAAACATAAACTCCCCACACTCCCATATCAAAGTGTGATGGTGGAATAGCGAATGAACATGGAAATGAGCTTGCTTGTTGTACCAAAGATTGCTAGTTAGAAATACCCAAAATGAAATAAATCCACTGTTGTAACCGCTGCAGAGACATCACAGCCAGCAGTAGTTTTCAGAAATTCTTTCCGAGATGCGGCTGCATTGGGTGGGGTATATGAGTGCAGAACGCCTGGGGATTGCCTGGAGCTCATATCTCTGAAAACGTTTGGGCAATCTTTTAAATAGACACTATCTTCAAGGTTTTGAGCTGTTCACACATGGATTCTCGCCTAAACAACTCTTAAAACTACACCTTGTGACACAATAACAGTAATATTTTGAACATTATGCAGGCTGCCGTTTGAGAAAACAGAGAATAAAGAACAATCCAGTTGTTGGGTCAAAATAACCCAACCAGGTGTTCATTTGTAAATGTGTTTCATTTGACCCACCATGAGCAACCCAAAAGTGGTTTTAAAGTATCCGAAATAACCCAGAATTTTGAGCCAGCATAAACAACCCAACAAATATGTTTACAGAAACAACCCCGCATTTTTGAGAGTGTGACAGGAGATCCATCCAAACCACAAACCACAAACAGATGATCAGCAACTAAGTACAGCTTCCTAAATCCATGGCTTATAAAATCATATTTTTTATCATGTTCTACATGTCTTTCAGGTGATTTGAAATACAACACGCCGACTGACGCTCCTTTAAGGTGTCTAAATCCATGGTTTAGTGTAATAATCTCAGAACAAACACATATTTCTGAATCACGTGACCTAATCAAAGCGCCGCCGCGCTTTTAAAGGCAGTGTGGTTTTAGAGCTTCCCTATTGGTCAGAAGGAACGCATCCGATTGGACACGGCGTTGCACGTGAATGGCTTCCTGTTTCTCTTGGGATGATAATAAATAGGAGAAAGAGGGGGAAAAAGTTTCGCGTTTCCATGGATTCCGTGTCGTTATCGTTTGTGGAATAAAGAAAAATGACACGAGCACAGGTCTGTTTATTTCACTCTCTTCCCGTGGTCTTGTTCTTCCTCGGGTTTGTTTCGGGAAGTCGAGAGTTTGACACTTTGGCACGTCTGCGAGCGAAATCCAGCGATGAAACGCAAACCAGAGCGGTGCTCGAGCTGCTGAGGAGGCTGTTGGGGGAAACCTCGCGAGAGTTCGTGGTCTCCGTGAACGGCTCGCTGTCCTCGGACGGTCTGGACGTGTGCGAGCTGCGATCAGGGAAAGACCATAAAGTGGTGGTGGTGGTGGGGAGCAGCGGCGTGGCGGCGGCCGCCGGCGTCTATCACTACCTCAAGTACTACTGCAGCTGTCACGTGTCCTGGTCTGGAGATCAACTGCGCGTGCCCCGACCGTTGCCGCGCATCACGGGCGTCCTGCGAATCAGCACGCAGCACAGGTGGGCGGTGACGTCATCCATTCATCTACTGTACATTCATTCATCTCGTCATGCCGAGGTTAAACCACAGCTGACGTCATCCACCGAGGCCGCATATCATATATATTAATAAAAGAATGCTTTTGTCTGTACATCGGTCAAAACTCGCTCCAAATATAATCTTTACGTTCCATATTTTTGGAGGACCCGAAAACTGTCTGAAAAAAAAAAAGTTTTTTTTTTTAATCACAGCATCATGCAGAAGCTAATGAAACATTCAGCAGTACTTGGGTATTTGCTTGAACTTAAACCTGCACCATGAATGAAAAAAGTTTTGCGTAAAAGTGAAGTTATGAGCAGGTACGCGCCAGATTTTGTCACAGCGCTTTTTTTCAACAAATGTAGCACTTATTCCCTCGAGGTGACTATATGCGTCACTCAACAGACCCAATCAGCGAGCAATCAGTTTACCGTGTGTATACAGAGTAAGCAGAAATAACCGTAATGCACCAAGCTGCCTCGAGAAACACAAAAGCATGACACAGCATGGCTTACTCCAAAAAAAAAGCAAGTAGACTATGAAAAAAAAACTTGAACCTTCCACGATGAATGGACAGATCGATGCATGTTTATTCTTCTTGCGAGAATTGTAAAACCAGTTTGTGTCATATGTTCCGAAACCGTGTCGCTGATAATAAGCAGTGATGTGAAGCGCCACCATGAGATAAAACACAGGTTGTTAGAGTAAACATATCTGCAGAAGTCCGAGGTGAGGGTGTGTAAAATACCTGAACTGAGAGCCCAGTGTTATGCGCTAAAATCGAAATGTGGAGTAGAAGTCAAATTATGAGCAGTTATGTGCCAGGTTTTGTCACAGCATCATGCAAAACTGGCTGGACAGAATTTATTGGAACTTTTGTAGTACAGTGAAACCTCGGATTACGAGTAACGCGGTTTGCGAGTGTTCCGCAAGATGAGCAAAGATTTTTAATAAATTTTGCTTTTAAAAAAAAGAACAAGTCTCGGTTTACGAGTAGCGAGTATCGTGTATCACGCATGCGCTTCTTGTTTTGATGGCGAGCGTCACATGATCACAACTGAGACAATGTTTTTTTTCTGTGTGTTTGTGTGAAATTCAAATAAGAGAGGAGAAAGGTTTACTGTGTAAGATGA
This sequence comes from Clarias platycephalus, assembly GCA_030068275.1. Lineage (NCBI taxonomy): Eukaryota > Metazoa > Chordata > Actinopteri > Siluriformes > Clariidae > Clarias > Clarias platycephalus. The sequence continues at coordinate 3,000,152 of JAQQZT010000033.1, read as the reverse complement.
GAAGGGGGAGACGGGAGGGGCTGATTCCTCTTACTTTAGATTCACACACATACATAAACCAAATAACTCCAATAACTACCTGGACTCAATGAGTAACATCAATTAACATCAACTGTTATGCTGAACTGGCTGCCACCTAACACACAGTATGAATGGAGATCAATTCCTGCTTTCTGTTTCACCCAAATGAGGATGGGTTCCCTGTTGACTCCGGTTCCTCTCAAGGTTTCTTCCTATTGCCATCTCAGGGATTTTTTCCTTGCCACTGTCGACCTTGGCTTGCTCATCAGGGATTATCTGACCATTTTGATACATACACATTCACATTCCATACAAACTTAATTCTTGTGTAAAAAATAATTATTGTGTAAAGCTGCTTTGCAATAATGACAATTGTTAAAAGCGCTATATAAATAAAATTTAATTGAATAAACACAAACGCACGCATATACACACACATACACAGCGCCTGCGCGCATAAACGGAAACACTTGGGATTTATTTTTACTTTTTTTAAAGGTAAAGTGCAGGTTTATTTGTATTATTTTTACTTTATATTTTGTATTAATTATTTTTATATATTTATTTTTTTGGGCTGTTGAATGAATAATTTGAGTGTCCATTATTTCTTATGGGAAAAGTTGCTTTGATTTACGAGTGTTTTGGAATATAAGCCCACTTCCGGAGCGAATTATGCTAATAATAATAATAATAATTATACAGTAATAATACAACAATAATATAACAATAATATAATTTATATGTAAGATACTCAACCTCACAAAAACATTATTTCTTTGTAATAATAAGTAAGTACAGAAAGACAGACAGATATGTACGTGGGCTTCAACCTGTAATATCACTGATTACATTAAAGCTGATCTGATTATTTTTAAATTTATGACTTTTCCCGTCAACGTCGCATACGTCCGCTAGTCCCATCTTAAACAATGAAACGTTTCATAGATGTTAACATCCCTACCTAATTTTCTGTTCATTATTTCATTTCTGCTTGTCCAGGTTCCGCTACTATCAGAACGTGTGCACTCAGAGCTACTCGACCGTGTGGTGGGACTGGCCACGATGGCAGCGAGAGATCGACTGGATGGCGCTCAATGGCATCAATCTGCCCCTGGCTTTCACTGGGCAGGAGGCGCTGTGGCAGAAAGTAATCTAATCTTACATCATCATCATCATCTCATTGTTTACCCACAAAAAGCATAGAGAGAGTAAATAGCAATGGGCCTAAAACCGAACCCTGCGGAACCATCAAACTTTATTTTAGTTCCTATGGTTCCTACTGCATGTTCTAACCTATGAAGGAGGATAGTCTGATCAATTTTGTCAAAAGCTGCAGTAATGTCAAGTAACACAATCAAAGAGACGCTACCCTGATCAAGAGACGCAACTCTGGTGCTATGACATTGTTAATCAAGTAGGCTTTTATTGTCATTTCAACCATATACAGTTTAGTACACGATGAAACGAAGTAACGTTTCTCCAGGACCAAGGTGCTACATACATAAATTTACAACATAAATTAACAAAAAACTAACTAGCTAACAACTAAGAAATCTAATTAGCTGGCTGAGACAAACCAGATTAACATTATAAATTAACAGAAACTATCTAAGGCAGGTAGTCTGTTAGGTGTCTCTGTTAGTGATGGGAGTAATGACAACTATTATGAGCACACCCCTAAAAAGAACAATAACAGTGACAGCCTTACAAAAACAAAAATATGCCAAGAAAAAGGACAATATCACCTACAGTATAGTAACAGAATATTAACCGCAACATTCACGAAAATAACCCTCTAGTGGTAACGATAACGGCGTAATAACAACAGTGAATACAACACTAATGAAGAAACTATTTATAATTGATGACAATGACAACAATAACAAAAATAATTGTAATTATCTAATAAAACATTAATAATTATTACTATTACTAATAATAATCTATAAGGACGTCAATAAATGCAACTTCATTAAGGACATCAGTAGCAACAACGCTAAAACAAAGATTTTTCAACTGTGTTTTATTGAAATGTTTATAAGACAAAAAAAGTTTCATAAAGGTCAAATTATTGTACCTCATTGAGCAAAGAAAAAAAACTAAGGAAATATTAAATTTCTGGAACTGGGTTAAGAACCATTCAATACATTAGCAAAACCTGGTGTGTTCAAAAGAAAACCATTTGTTAGTGAGACTCATCAGACTTAAATTTTCTAGGGAGCATAAAGATTGGACTTTGGAGCGATGGAAAAAGGTCATGTGAGTCCAGACTGAGCCTCTTCCTGTTTCACATGAGAGAGCATGAGGAAACATTTTTACACATGAACTCTACATCACATCACATACATGTTGTAATCAAAGCTAAAGTTGATTGAATAAAATCTTAGAGAGTATGACTTTTTATTTTTGCAGTGTAATTTTCTATTTAAGAGTTCACTATTTGTGTCTGAATTGTGTTTGTACTTGCACTCAAAGAAATTGTAGCTCAGTCATCCAGTCCAACTCTTAAAATGAGTAAATATTCAGATTTTAGAGACTAACCTGCTATGTCTGTGTCTCACCTTTTGTTCCTTTATTTCCTTCCTCCAAATTAGCTTTACACGTCTCTGGGTCTAAATCGGACAGAACTTGATGAATTCTTCACTGGTCCAGCCTTCCTAGCATGGAATCGGATGGGGAATCTGTTTCAGTGGGGAGGCCCACTGCCCCAGTCCTGGCACACCAAACAGCTCTCTCTACAGGTGTGCGTGTGTGTTTGTTTACAAACTTATTCAAAACCTGTTGTACTACAACATATCTATGTTCAAAATTTAGGGATTTAAAAATGTTACGTTAAAAAAGTCGCTCAAGTTCGGATAACTTTCCTCCTCACAGGTTCAAATCTTGGAGCAGATGAGATCATTGGGAATGATTCCTGTTCTGCCGGCTTTCTCAGGGATCGTGCCTCATGGCATTATCCGGTAATTCATAACTGATTCCTCTCCATAAGATGTCAAAAATTTTATTTGTTGAGAAAGAGAGTAAGGGAAAACGTCAGAGTCAAAACGTGCAAGCAATACAAAATATAGAAGGATAGAATTAATTTGTTATAGTTATGGTTAGCAGTACTTTTTTGTTATCAAGAAAAGATGGACAAATTGGGTATTTTAAAAGATTAATAATGGGGGGGGAAATTTTTATTTGAATTTGGGAAAATGTACAATTTGTCTTTTCAATGTACGCATTCTCATACACTGTGTGCGTTCAATATGAATGTGTACGATCACCCTTCAGTTGTAATATTTACTTACATTTTGTCTCCTTTTTTTGTGAAATGTGCCTGATAATTTGTTTTGCTGATAATTTTATTATTTTTTTTTGTTGTTGCTTTGTAACGTTTTTTTATTTGCATATGAATCGAAAAATGAAAATTGCTAAAGTTATCTCCCATTAAACCAGAAAGAGGGAATGCAAACTTTTGGGCAGATATTTCAAATCCCGTTTCTTCCACAGCTTGTTTCCCGAAGCCAACATAACCCAGCTGAAGCCATGGAGTCATTTTAACTGCACGTATTCCTGTGCGTATGTGCTAGAACCTCGTGACCCGCTGTTCCAGCGCATCGGCTCTCTGTTCCTGTTGCAACTTGTTAAAGAGTTCGGGTCGGACCACATCTACAACACAGACACCTTTAATGAGATGAATCCTCCCTCCTCTGACCCAGCCTATCTGACCTCAGTTAGTAGGGCAGTATTCAACTCTATGACCTCAGGTAACCTCGGGCATTCAGATGTCTGTATTTCTTGTTTTATTTGCTTTAATTTTCATGACTTGCAAATTAAGGAAGCATTTATTTGCAAGTCAGCTGAACGACAACGGCCTACATACTAGTATGGACAAGTTCTGTGTACATTTTTCTTCAATTTCCATTATTTGAAATGCATCCCAGCTTTAAAATACGAATAACCTGACCCATGGATTATCCTTAAATCATGCACTGTTTAAAAGTTAGGTATCGCAAGAGAGTTAGCCTTTGACCCCCTTGTCTTGACTCTTCTCTGCTTTGTTCCTTTAAAATTAAGCTATATTTCCAGTCCATACCCCCTGGTCTAGATTGTTAAAATTAAATTGTCAAATAAATACAATAATGTTTGATCAATGCGATTATTTTTTGGTAGTCCACTCATACATTCTTCCTTTCTCACAGTGGACCCACAAGCCATTTGGCTGATGCAGGGTTGGCTATTCGTTAACAACCCAGAGTTCTGGAAACCTCCACAGATCAAGGCACTCCTCAACGGTGTACCTCAGGGGCGTATGATCGTCTTAGACCTTTTTGCCGAGTCCATGCCTGTTTTTAACTTCACTCAGTCCTTCTATGGCCAGCCCTTTATCTGGTGCATGCTTCACAACTTCGGAGGCAACAGTGGCCTGTTTGGCGCAGTGCAGCGTGTTAACTCTGGTCCTTTTGAAGCTCAGAAGTTCCCCGGTTCCACTCTTGTGGGCTTAGGCATTGCACCTGAGGGCATTGAGCAAAATCCGGCCATCTACGAGCTGATGGCTGAGCTGGCGTGGCATGAAGAAGCGGTCAATTTGACTGAGTGGGCATCGCTGTACGCATGGCGCCGCTATGGCAACACTAATGAGAGCCTGGCACTTGCTTGGCGTCTGCTGTTTGGGAGTGTGTACAATTGTACCATTCCTGCGTACAAGAACCACAACCGGAGTCCTCTGGTGCACAGACCGTCCCTGAAGATGCAGACTGATATTTGGTACAATCCTGGGGACGTCTATGAGGCCTGGAGGCTGCTGTTGGAAGCGGCACCTTCGCTGATGACCGTCGATACGTTCCGTTACGATCTGGTGGACGTGACGCGTCAGGCTATTCAGCTCCTTACAACACAGTTCTACATAGAAATACGAGATTCTTTCCAGGTAAAACAGAAATCGATGTATTGACTTTTTTTTGTATGACTTGCTTGGAATTAATATTTATTTATTTATTAATGACAAGATGCACCAAACAACCATAACATTTGAATGCAAAACATTATGCCCAGTATTATGTAGGTTCCCCTTGTGCCATGTTGTGACCTCTAGGTTGTGCTGTTGTGTCTGGCACCAGTTTGCTGGCAGTGGATCCTTTGGGTGCTATGGGTTGCAGGGTGAGGGCTCCTTAGATCAGACTCTATGCACATCCCCTGGCTGCTTGATTAAATTGGAAGGAATTTACAGGCCATTTTGTCAGCCTTGGGTTCTTTGCCTGCTGGCCTTATGCGCGGTGGGTGGGCTGTGGTGCACTGGGTGTTCTAGCGCCTTTCTATTGTGGCCAACATTAACTTTCTTTGGTGCTTTTTTTTTTTTTTGTGCTGCATTGGCTTTTCTGTGGGATTGGACCAGACGGGCACGGGTGAGCCTTTGGTTCCCATGATCCTGTCACCAGTTATATATAATTGATAATCAGTGTTAATGTTGTGTCTGATTGGTGTATATGATAATGAGGGGGGAAAAAATGAGCTTTAATTATTTATTAGATTTACCAAACAAATAAACTTTTTACCCTTTACAATTAGGCCGAGAACCTTCCAGAACTCCTGACTGCTGGAGGTGTGCTCATCCACGACCTCTTACCCGAACTGGACCGCCTTCTTTCCAGTGACTCACACTTCCTGTTGGGTGTGTGGCTTGAACAAGCACGATCCCTGGGCATGGATGAACAGGAGGCAGAACTGTACGAGCTAAACGCCCGAAATCAAATCACGCTCTGGGGGCCTGACGGCAACATCCTGGACTATGCCAGCAAAGAGTGGGCGGGGCTAATGATCGATTACTACTTGCAGCGCTGGAGGTTTTTTGTCAGCACTCTCGTGAAGTGCGTTGACCAGGGCCAACCTTTCAAGCAGGACGATTTCAACAAGGCTGTGTTCCAAATTGAGAAAGGCTTCGTCTACAACCAGAAGAGGTACCCCTCCAAATCGAGTGGGGATACATATGACATCACTCGAAGGATATTTCTCAAATACTACCCACAAGTTTTGAAGATGTTAAAACCATAAAGCCATGTATACTATTTTTTTTTAAATGAATACTACACGTATGATTTCCATCTGATATTTCTTGTCTTATCACAGTAGTGTATTCTCTACATTTTGTATGTTTTTCCAAGTCATTATTCTTCAATTTCACTGTGAATTGTACAATCACAGTCAGTTTAATCTGTGCCAAATCAAATACACTGATTGGATGATCTGCTGTGGCGCCCCCTAACAGAAGCAGCCGAAAGAACAACAATTCAGATGGTGTCTCAGCAAAAGGGGAACAAGCTTCAGTCAGACTCCAACCTTCCTAATCCTGAAGCTTTTGGCCAGAAAAGTTTACAAAAGAAAACAAACGCACACTATCCTATGGCCAGAGTTTCTGAGTCTAAAAATATAATGTAGCAGAGATGTTTACAGTAGCACTTTTGGAGACTAGTTATGAGGCTGATTTATTATGAAATTATTATCTTCTGCAGTATCAGACGGCTATGGTCAAGGCTTGCACTGATGATGAGGCGATCAGTGGTCTTGTTTTGCACACATTCCAGTGTGAGTCAAAAATTATCCGCACTCCGGTTATATTAAAACTTCTGTTGGCCGCACGGCCTTACCGGCGCTTTCCGTTCAAGGCTACTGTCTCCCCAGTCACTGCTTTACATCAGTTCGTTTGTAACTGCGGTGCGAGTAAAAATAGATGCCCCACTTGTGATTTGCACGAAAGAAGAGCAGCATGCAGTAAAATTCATCAACGCCTGCAGTTTTTTTGTGATTCTCAACAGCCAGAATTGAAACATTTATCAGGAAAAAAGGTTCAACAATCAACAGTGCTTGTTACAGTTAGACGGATTAAACGCAGAGGACAGCTATCAGGTGGTGTTGTGATCTCGCATAATGATGCACGTCCGCACACTTCTGCCCACACTCTTAACACTTTGTTTTTGAGGTGTTAAAGCATCCTTCCTATAGTCCTGATCTCGCTCCTTTTGACTTTTTGAAACTGTTTGGTCCCTTGAAAGCAGCTCTACAAGGTTATATTAAAACTTCGGTTCGCCGCACACTTCTGATGAAGAAGTGAAGACAGCGGTGCATTTGTGACTTGCAGCTCAGCCGTAAACGAAAGCTTGACAGTAAGCAGGGTAATGTTTGACTCACCCTCGTGTATAATATATAATCATAATGTTTAACGGATGCAGTAAAGAAAAAATATGGAAGCTTGGTGTTTCGTCTGACTTTTTAGGAATGTGGAAAAAATCTTTTATGAAATGCTATTTTTGTACCATGTTGAATAAAACCCATTATTTTCTATTGCCGATGTCTGTTTTCACTGTCTTATTCCTAGTCGACATTTTAACATTTTAACTTCTCACCATTTTACCACATAAACCACAGTAAAAAAGTGTTTGCGTTCCATTTATTTACATGAAGTCCCTGTGGATCTGTTTAAAATAAAAACTAAACCAAATAAAACTGTATCAGTGTATTAATTTTAGGTCGTATTAAAAGATTTTCAGTATGTTAAATAACTATAATTATAAAGTTAGACGTGGCGCTTGTGCTAAACCTCAAGCTCCATTTATTTCCCACCTCACAGCACAAGAAGCTAATGGTGCTACTGCATTTTGATTGGTTGCGGTCCTCTGAGGAACAGCCAATCATCAGCCTGAACGATGTCACGTGGACTTCTGTGTCGAATGGACACGCACGAGCGTTCTGTATGTTAGAGGAAGTGTGTGTGTGTTATGAGAGCGCAGTCATGATGTAGAGGAATTATTGTCCATTATTTACATTAGATTTACTTGTTACTTGGAGTGACGTCAGCGTGTAAAGCGGAAGACGGAGCACTTTTCGGTAAGTGTTTACCGCAGCAGCTTAGCCTGTTAGCGTCACCGGGTTCAGGTCGAGTCCCAAACCGCGTCCTTATTACTGCACACACACACACACACACGTTCACTAAGTAACATCTGTAACATCTGCACTGCGGTGTGTGTGTGTGATTTACTTCAGATTAGATTGAACCCTGTACACTTTACAAACATCTGAGTTTGTTTTATAACTATACCCGCAGTCTCTCTCTCACTCTGTGTGTGTGTGTGTAAGTAAATAAAATCTGGAGCTGAACAACCCAGTTAGTAATGTTTATAACAGAAACCCTGGGTTTAACTATGACGTTATTAACCTTTAAAACACATAACAGTTACACATTCAAGAGTGTAAAGTCTTCATTGCACTGTGTGTGTGTGTGTGTGTGTGTTTGGTCGAGTGTGCTCCTGTCTGTGTAACGGTCACCGTCTGTTCAGTTGCTTCTGTCTGTCTGTCTGTCTCTCTGTCCATCCGGCCAGCTGTCTGTCTCTCTGTCCATCCGACCAGCTGTCTGTCTCTCTGTCCATCCGACCAGCTGTCTGTCTTTCTGTCCATCCGACCAGCTGTCTGTCTTTCTGTCCATCCGACCAGCTGTCTGTCTCTCTGTCCATCCGACCAGCCTTGTGTCAGTCTGTGTCTCTGTCCATCCGACCAGCTGTCTGTCTCTCTGTCCATCCGACCAGCCTTGTGTCAGTCTGTCTCTCTGTCCATCCGACCAGCTGTCTGTCTCTCTGTCCATCCGACCAGCCTTGTGTCTGTCTGTCTCTCTGTCCATCCGACCAACCTTGTGTCAGTCTGTCTCTCTGTCCATCCGACCAGCCTTGTGTCAGTCTGTCTCTCTGTCCATCCTATCAGCCTTGTGTCAGTCTGTCTCTCTGTCCATCCTACCAGCC
>JAQQZT010000033.1:2963342-2974046 GCA_030068275.1 Clarias platycephalus | reverse complement strand
CCTACTGATACCCCCATCTCACCTACTGATACCCCTATCTCACCTACTGATACCCCTATCACACCTACTGATACCCCCATCTCACCTACTGATACCCCTATCTCACCTACGCGGTTTCGCTCAGTGGCCGTTAGTACGGATCATCATGATTCACCGTCGCACCTTGCAGAACTTCGCAGAACATCAGGCGGTCACTCGCGGCGGCTCACAGTGCCTAACACCGCTTCTCACCACAAGTCAAACCGCATAGGTGAGATAGGGATATAACAGCAGGAATAACACAAGGAGGCGGGTTATCGGGGGTGGGGCTCGTAGGGCGACTTACACACACACACACACACACACACTAATGGGATCACTGCTGTCTGGCTCACGGGTTACATAAATTGTCTGAATAACGGATTACATTTTTTAAATATAACTAAATAACCGAGTACTTAAATGGCGGACCTAAAGCGTTAGATTACTCGTTACATCAAAAAAGTAATCCAAGTTCTCTAACGTTGCTTTGTAACTCGTTACACCCAACACTGGTGGCAATAACATTGGTACAGTTCCCACAGACCCACAAGTAGAAATTTGGCGACGAGATTTCTGTGAATTTTCAAGGATCGTACAGCTTTCTTTCAAGTGTTTCCATTCAAATGATTTACCGCGGCTATGAGTCTCATCAGCGCACTGTGTCTGTAAATGTTGTTTATGCCTTCATTCACCAGAAGTTTCCAGAAAAGTCCCGATTTGTACATGAATTCACACAAACGCACACTAACGGACCTTATCGAGCAAGCAGTTGCACACACATGCTCCAGATGGATGTAGTGCCAAAATCCAGACACGAGGGTGCAATGGACAGGAAATCTCACACGCATACCACAGATACTTAGTAAACAAACCCATTTCTGAAAAATTCCTAAGAACTCCGGATGTGCTGATCTTTATCTGGCATTTATGGAAGAGCTAATTGTCCAGCATCCTGTTTTTTTTTTTTGTTCAAGGGTACAGGAAATAAAACATCATCATGGACATGTGAGGAGACAGCGATGTGACAATAGCGTGCCGGTTGTAAATTAGCATTCCTATTGCTTACACTGATGCTTGTGCAGTACAGCATTCCTAAAGTCTCTACATGGATTGAGTCTATGCTCTGATTTGTCATTTATTGTTACATTTATAGAAGGAGCCTCCAGTTCCAGCACTCATACGAGGTGGTAACACGGCAACAGATGGCGGCTCAAGGCACACACAGTCACACGGAGCACCGACCTTCATACAGTAAGTCAGTGTGCCAAAAGACATCGTCCCGTGTCCATCGGGAGCAGTGCATCTGGTGCTATTCTGACCACATGCTGTATCACGTCTGCCATTCCATCATGGACAGCAAGCTAGAACAAAGAGCGAAGGTGAAATTCTGTCCCCTATCATCACAGAGACATTAGACATGATGGTCCCCAGGCTGCTCACCCAGGAGCAGAAGGAACATCACATGGAGGTCTGCCGAGAACTCGGTCAGCGTGTCACTCCGTCTTCATGTCGAGAGGATCATTACTGGTGACGAAACTTGGAGATGAAGCAACAATCTTCACCGAGGAAGAGCCCGTCATCTTCGCGATCGAAAAAGTCGAGGCAGGACTGCAGATCGACCGAGTGCGTCCTCATTGTCTTTTTTCGAGGTTTGCGTCATTGTGTATCGAGAATTCGTCCTCAGGGGGCCAGACGCCATTAGCGAATTCTACTGCCAGGTCTTAAGGTGTCTGGGGAAGAACATACTGTGGAAAAGCAGAGCTTATAAACAGCGCTAATCTCGAAACGTTTTGATACCACCTGGTATACCAATCTAAAGGGAACGATCTATCGATCTGTCACTAGTTACAGCTTTAACGAGTCTGGGAAACTTAAAAAACTCATATCTTGGTGGTGTTGTGCGACAGGTTTAGTTTCTCGTTTTTCTTTTTTCCCCTGTGCGTTACTGCCTCATTGTGAAAAGAAATAAAGGGTTCATTGTGAGAGCTCTTTAGTGAAATAAGTGAGGTCAGGAGGAGGCACTAAAGTAGGTCGAGCCAGTTTGACGTTTCAGTACAATGCTATTGTTCAACAGTTAAGTCAGCGCGGTAACGCATTGTGTCTCGTACACACTGTAATCCGATCTCGTGTGCTTACGATGACATTACAGGTTTAGACGCTGCTTTGTGATGGTACGAACTTGTATCATCTTTACCTTGTTGTATATTTCATTTGGAAGTTTCGTCTGTTCTTTACAGGCGTTTGAGTCAAACCGGGACTCGTGTTGAGGTTTCTGGTGAACGAAGGCGTAAAAGCGATCGACTTTTACAGAATACTGCGATGAGACTCTTAGCTGCAGTACAACTTTTGAATAGAGCAAACGTTTTAAAGAAGGACGTACATCCCTGGATGACCGAGCCCACCAACTCCATCAGCATCTCAGATACTCCAAGGAAATCGCTATCCACCTACTTCTGCTTGCGCAGGCATACAAGAAGAGCTCAAGAAGGTGGCCAGTTTATAACTTTCAGTTGACCTGAAACAGATTGAAAACGACCCCTAAATGTTGCTTTTCCTGAAAAGGGGACGCCGGCGAGATGGAATGGAATCGAATACGATATTTTTAACTCTGCCACATGATGGTGCTGTTTTATATCCCAAATTATTAACCGTTCTGCCAGCACACTGTCACGGACAAATAACAGTATTGGTGCTGATTTCATTCACTACTGAAGTTTATGCATGGAACATGGACGTGACCGATCTCGCAACCTTAAAAAATTTCAAGTTGCTAACTTTAGCCGTTTTGGAGAGATGATTTTATATGTGAGATGATGTGATACTGTCTCGCTTCAAACAATCATCATTTAAAATGTGAATTATTCATTTCTTTATGGGTAATTGGTGTAAGCTCCTACCTGACCCGTAAAAATTGCTGTTTAAATTAAAGCATTCCTTGCAAAACAAAAAAAATCTGTAGTGTCCGTAACCATGTTAAATTCATGTTGCAATATCTTAACAATTTAGCATTTAGTATAATACACTTTTTCAGATTGATGTCTTTTCATGAGAAATCTAAATATGGGTTTCATCTGAATGACAGTTAAGATCAAAAGAAATCAAATACAATTTAAATTTAAAAAAGTGATGGCTACGTTAGCAAGTACAGAATCAAAAACATTCCGGTGTATGCTCCAGTGCATTTATTCATATCCTTTATTATTATTATTATTATTTTTTTTACAGATTAAAAATTTGACATGTACTATACACATATGTAAATATACACAATGAGGAAATGATCCATACTTTAAAAATAATCATTTAAAAGATGTCCAGTTAACTCATCGAATCAGATCATGATTGTGGAATTATAAAAGCATATCCAATGATGTGGTTATGAATATTGTTCCTGTCCAGGTAACGCTGATCTGCGGCTCAAGGCTTCAGGGCTTTTGGTCGTTAGCGGCTCGCTGTCTCCGGATCAGCTCGGCGTACAGACCTCCTCTCCTCAGCAGCTCAGGGTGAGTTCCAGCCTGCCGGGGGAACGAGAACAACAAGAAAGAAGGATATTTCTCAATAATAATTCAGACCTGAAACAAACTAGCTCACAGTCCGATGATGTCATGTTCAGGATATCTGTTTTCATCCCCCTTTATGCCGCTGATGTGTGTATGAGGAATAAAACACTTCGGGGCAGTAACTGTAAACACCCCTCCCCCCACCCCATGCTCCTCACCTCCGCCACTCTGCCGCTGTTCATGACGCAGATAAGATCCGCCCCCTGGATGGTACTGAGGCGGTGAGCGATGATGAGCACGGTGCGCCCCTCAGTGGCCCGGTCGAGCGCCTCCTGCACCACGCGCTCGGACTCGGCGTCCAGCGCGCTCGTGGCCTCGTCCAGAATCAGCACACCGGGGTTCTTCACCAGGGCACGAGCGATGGCGATCCGCTGCTTCTGCCCGCCTGACAGGGTCACACCTCGCTCACCTGGACGCAGAGTTTTACTCAGCAACTCAAACTACCGTACTGTAATCTCATCGCGCTTCTCGTCTCGCCGGGTTCTGTAGTTTAAAACTAAGCACTCACCCACCACAGTGTCGTAACCGTCAGGGAAGTTGGTGATGAAGGTGTGGGCGTTGGCCTGCTTGGCTGCGGCCGTCACCTCGGCGTCCGTGGCGCCCGGCTTACCGAATCGGATGTTTTCCATCACCGTGGTGCCGAACAGGACCGGCTCCTGTTATTATCAACATCAGAGACAAACAGTGTGGTCACGGCGCAGACAACAAAAGCGCAGCCGGACAGATAATTGGGAAACAGACAGGTAGGTGGACATTTAAAATAACAAGGAGACAGATTATTTAAAGCTGTAGAGACAGACAGACAGAAATGCAGAAAATCAGAGACAGACAGACATTGAGACATGAAAAGTCAGGGATGGAAGAAGGCAGGGAGACGGGTAGAAAAGCAGACAGAGGGACATAAGGACGAAGAGACAGCAAAGAAGACAGGGACATGAGATAGACAGGCGGAAAATCAGACAGACAGGGAGGCAGTTTAAAAATCAGAGACAGACACACGAAGACAGACAGGTAGAAAATCAGAGAGATATGTGGTCTGTCCGGCAGGGAGACAGACAGACAGACAGACAGACAGAGGCACATATAATTGTGAAGTTATACAGACAGACAGGAAAAAGACACAGAAGATGCAGACGTACGTACAGACAGAAACAGAAAGACAAACACAGACAGGGAGGCAAACAGACAGACGGGTTATACAGACAGACAAACATAGAAACACACACACACACACACACACACACACACACACACACACACACACACACACACACAGGAAGTCAAACTGACTCCTGTTTCAGTATCGTTCTTCTCCTGCTCTAAAAGATTTAAACTTTATTATAACCTGCCTGACTAATGAATCCAATCACGTGACCCCTGAGCCAGGACGGGTCCAGCGTCCTGATGTCCTGTCCGTCCAGCATGATGGCTCCGCCATTCGGGTCGTAGAAGCGCTCGAGCAGTGCCGCCACCGTGGATTTACCTGAGGCGCGACACAGAGACACACCGTTTCCGTGCCAAGTACAAATACCGCCATCTCACTGTAGAGTGTGATATGTACAGTACAGTAGGGGCACACACACACACACACACACACACACACATACATACATATATAGTACCTCCACCAGATTCTCCGACAATAGCCACCGTTTTACACGGAGGTAGAGTCAGGTTCAGGTTCTTTAAAACCTGGTTGCCAGGTCTCGTCGGGTAGCTACCAAAAAAAACAACAACACACAAACATTAAAACATGATTTAAGAACGATGTTGCACTTAAAAACAAACAATGGGGCCTCCGAGTGGCGCAGTGGTAAAGTGCTCGCCCTTGCGGAGATCGCGAGTTCGATTCCCGGGTGATGCTGCAACCTCTTCACAGCCGGAGATCTAGAGAGAGCTGATTGGCCGAGTTCTCTCAGAGGGGAGGGATGAGAGGTACTTAGTGATCTCACATTAATCACGGCTCTACAGCCAATCAGGGGCGTCTGTGAGCTCACGCAAGCGGAAGGAGCAGATAGCGCTGTCCTCCGAGTGTGTTACGCCGAAAAGATGCGGTCTGCTGGCGTCACGTGGTTCGGAGGAAACACGTGATAGTCTTCGGCCCTCCCCGCTGAGTGGCAGTAGTAGCTTAATGTGGGAGCCCCCTAGTGACGGGGAGGAATTGGACACGACTAAAAAAAAATTTTCGGAAAAAAAAAAAAAAAAAGGCAGTGGAGTCTACAGCGAACCTGAAGTCGACGTTCAGGAAGTCTACTCTTCCCGTTAAAGACTCGCGTGCGATCTGTTTCCCGCCCGTCAGTGAAATGGTGGGTTCCAGGGTCATGTACTCGAACACACGAGCTCCTGCACTCATCCCCCGCACCATCTGGGGAAAACAAGGACATTTTATTTGACAGCTTTGACGATAATGTAGGTTGGTTTCAAGTTCAATACCATCATGTACGTAGATGTAAAGGGATAAAAACTGATGACGTCTTGTTTAACAAATGAAGCTGTAATGCTGCGGTATAAAAGGAATGAAGCACTTATTCGTCACACGCTTTATTGCTTTCCTCTAACAGCACACCCTAAAGTGTTTTACTTGTAAGATTGCGTGTCACTGTGTCAATCACCTGCCCGAACAGAACAGAGATGCTGGCCAGAGATCTGCAAGGGACGAGAGGTGAAGAAGAGTCAGAAAGATGAGTGAGAAAACGAGACGCGGATGAGACAGAGATGTGATCGGGGCTGACCTTTGAACCGTTTGCGAGGCGACCAGAAAGGACATGAGGTCACCCGGGGTCATGTCGTTATGCGCCATCAAGGATCCGCCGGCAAAGATCGTCCCGAGGACCAAACCTGAGGAGAAAAAGATTATTAAATAACAATGCGTGAATATTATTCTGTTTTGAACTGCTAGTAGTTTGGTTAGCGCTCACAGTTTAAAACGATGTTAGAAAGACCCTGGAACACCGCGATCCCTCTTCCTAACGCCTCGTTCATCGCAGCAGATTTCTCTACCTCGGTGGCGTACGTCCTGAAGCGTAGAGACGACAAATATCACAGTCGCGCAATAACACACAGTTCATGATCGCTGCAGAGTTCTTCATCAGTAATGGACCTACTCCAGTTCTCGGTCCTCCATGGCGAAGGCTCTCACCGTCCTCACGTTCCCGAGAGCCTCGTCGGCGACGCCCGTAGCTTTCGATACCTACGAGACACCAAAAGCGGATGAATTCGGCTCATATTCTTATAGGTACCTTTCCTGAAACCTGGTTGTTATCAAAAGTTTTTTTCACAAACTGATTCTCGACCTGTTCCTGGGCTTGGCGAGAAAGCCTGCGCAGGAAGGAGCCGATGAGGGCGCCGGCACCGACAAGACACGGCAGCACCACCATCATCAGTCCCGTCAGCTTCGGAGAGATGACGTAGAGCGAGACGAAGCAGCCGACCGTCTGCGTGACGCTTCGTAAACCCTGAAACAGGATCGCGAAGCATACGGCAGCTTTAAATGGCCGTGGTATTGTTTCTACAGCGGCGACACGCGTACGAAGCGCTTTTAGGGTGAACGGTGATGTAATATTTATTGTACAGAAGATGGAATTCTTTCCCGACGTTTACCTGAGAGATAACCAGCTTGAACGCTGACTTGAACTCCTGGATGTCGGCGGTGAGACGGTTCACCAGCTGTCCCGTCTTATTGGCATCGAAGAAGGCGACGTCCTGTCTGGACGGACATACGGAGTCTTGTTTAATTTTTAAACGCACACTGGGTCAAAACAAACCGATTTGGGTTCTTCAAACCTGAGCAGTGAGGCGAAGAGCGATTTCCTCATCTCTGCGGCGACGCACTCTCCGACCCGGGACAGGAGGATGATGTACCCGGTGGTCAACAAACCCTGAGGAGCACATGTTTCAACCTGGATTCAGTTTGTCTAGCTTACTAACCCAACGAAATAAACCAGCCCAAGTGGTCCTAGGTTATCATCACACTGGGCTGTTCCCAGTATAATGAATTAGGAAAGTGGAGCGAGTTGAAGAATCGTACCTGGAGGCCATACAGGCTGAGCAGCTTGAACGCGGGTGCGCGGATATCCCTCAGGTAATTTCCAACATTTTCCCTCGTGTACCGGGCGACGACGTTCACCAGGTCCCCGAGCATCAGTGGGATCTGGATGTTCAGAGCCGCTGCTCCAAATGCAAGCTGTTAAAACGAGAATTTTTTTTTTATTATTAAATCACGGTTAAAATTTAGAGGTGAGAATTTTGCTAGTAAGAAAATCCTAGCTGTTAAGATTCCCAGACTACTGCCTCAGCATCTTGGTTTCTAATCTGTTATGAGACAAGAAACTTGACAATCAAAACGTCAGAAGAAGTTGAAAACCGAAAATGCCTTTTCCTCCTCCCTCATAAGTGAACTTATGCGTCCACCCTCACTGCTGCCCCCTTGTGTTGCAGGGACGGGAATCACCAGGGACGACCCGATGCTATATTATCATGATACCTCGGTAGCCGATTCGATTTGTACTGCGATTCTGTTAGTATCACGATTTTATAAATATCCCAGTTTCTATAGATGCTGTGCTGCCTGATAATATGTGAAAAGTTTAGAGTGTACCACCTGTAGGATGATGGAGGAACTGCAACATTTTACCGCCTCAGATGCAAACGTATATAAATTGAAAATACATTTTTAAAAATTGATTTTGGAGTCAGTGAGGCGATAATTAAAGATGAAAACTCAAATACGACGTACAACAATGGCCCCGATTAGCGCGAGGATCTGTGGCCGGACGAACTCCCAGAGCAGCGCCCAGCTGAATTCTGGGATCTTCTCTTTAGCTTGTGGCTTAGCAGGAGGTTTGTCGTGGTTGTTGTTGAAGTCGGTGCTGCAGTGAGCCACCGTGCCGAACAGCCTCGCTGTGAGCGTTAAAGCGGCCGGTCCCACCGCAAACGTCAGGGCCAGTCTGGGCGACTTGAGGCGATGCCGGGTCACGAGCCTGAGAGCTTTTTGAGCCTTGGTCCACATCTGGAAGACTGCGGTGGTGGTGGTGGTGGTGCTCTGGGATGGGGATTGAGAGGTGGTCCATTGGCGTGAGCAACGTCCATATCTGTGAGAAAAGAAATTATGTCATCTTGTTAATGCATAAAACACTTGGGGGCATTAGGTTATAGAGAATATTCTAGTAATATAAATTTTTACAACAAGTTAGAACTTTGTGTCAGATGTTACACCTCTATATACTGAAGAATGATTACAAGCATTGCATGTGTTCAAGTGTTAATGGCTTTTATTGACAATTAATTTTATGCAAAAAGTCAGGATTTGCAGTGTTGATTCTTCTTTTTCCAAGACCTTTGCAGTTCACCCGTCATGCTGTCAATTAACTTCAGGGCCACACCCTGACTGATGGCAGCCCATTCGTACATAATCAATGCTTGGAGTTTGTCAGAATTTGAGTTTTTGTTTGTTCACCCGCCTGTTGAAGAAGTTTCTCAGTGGGATTTTGGGGATTCTCATGAGACCACTCATTCATGTGTGGCGTTGCTTCTCAGTCAGGTATCTTTTGCCTAAGAACACAGCCATGAATAAAGAATGGTACAAAAACATCCTCCGACAGGAACAGCTTGGTGACCAACAATGCCTTTTCCAGCATGATGGAGCTCCTCACCATGAGGCAAAAGTCATAACTAAGTGGCTCGGGGAACAAAAAAAATCTACATTTTGGGTCCATGTCCAGAAGTTTAATCCCACTGAGAACATGTGGTCAATCCTCAAGCGGCGTGTGGACAAACAAATACCCACATCTGACAAACTCCAGCGCCATCAGTCAGGGTGCGGCCCAGAAGTTGATTGACAGCATGAATTGCAGAAGTTTTGGAAAAAGAAGAATCAACACTGCGGATATTAATCTTAATGTAATTGTCCATAAAAGCCGTTGACACTTGATATGTTTGTAATTACACTTCAGTATCCCAGAGTAACATCTGACAAGAAGATCTAAAAACACTGAAGCAGCAGACTTGGTGAAAAAATTTATATTTGTGTCATTTTCAAAACCATGTTAAGAAATGTGAGTCTAAGGTCGAAACTGTGGATTCTGGTGTCTGTGGCGAATCAAACGAACCGACTCAAATCAAACGAACCGACTCGAATCAAATGAACCGACTCGAATCAAACGAACCGACTCGAATCAAACGAACCGACTCAGATTCAGTAAAGTGATTCAATCAGCCTTAAAAGTCCCCAGAACATGTTGATTTGGCCTGATTTAAAGCGACACGTACAGCGACTCTTACTTCTCACAGTCACACACAAGAACACAACACAGCAGACGTGTGACAGATGTTTATAAGCCCTGAAATTGAACACAGAGTGAATGAACTCTCATACCGGCTGGACAGCAGCAGCGAATCCCTGCATTTACTGACATTAAACCGCAGGAATCGATCCGAACCTGGTGTCAACCGACTGCAGCGCAAAATATGAAACATGATCACTCTCTCATTCGACAGATGTTTTACTTTTTAAAAAAAATAATAATTTAATTCAAAGCAGGCTACAAAAATCTATACGTGCGCCGCCATTTTTACTACAGGTCCTCCCCCTAGTGTTACTGGAACAAGTCCCGCCTCCTTGCTCTACGATTGGCTAGGAGTGGTTACAGTGCACCCGGGTTCTGTTCTATGATTGGATAGTCATTTGACCGCACGTGCAGACTGATCCATCCAGCCAATAGGAAGGCACATCCGGAACACGGGTACGATAAGAAATTTAGAACGCACCTCTAGTCCGGTTTGACGGTCAGGAGGTTATTTTATTTAACTGCCGCTAGAGGGCGGAGGAAGGTGAAGGTTACATAATAATAATTATTATTTAAAAATACTCAGTTTCTACACCGCTGTATCCTCTATTCAGGGTTGCGGGGGGCCTGGAGCCTATGACAGGAGACAGATGCCAGGAGGGTGATGGGAACATAGAAGGAGTACTTTGAGGAGTTGATGAATGAGGAAAACGAAAGAGAACAAAGAGTAGTAGAGGTGACTGTTGTGGAGCAGGAAGTAGTAAATATTAGTAAAAGTGAGGTGAGAAGGGCGTTGAAGAGGATGAAGAGTGGAAAGGCTGTTGGTCCTGATGAAATAC
>JAQQZT010000033.1:2928105-2949372 GCA_030068275.1 Clarias platycephalus | reverse complement strand
TTAACTTTATTCCGTGTATTTATTCTGCTTTTAACTTTATTCCGTGTGCCCTCGAATGTTTCATTAGATTTGACGTGGTTCCGCTTTTACGCGCAACTGCTGTAAAACATTTGGTGCACGTCGCGGTGTCGGAATCCTTTCTTGTGAAATATAGCCACACTTCCGACCGTTTAGTTTTAGGCATTTTAATGAAAGTTGTTTAATTTAGCAAGCTAAGATAGCGGTAGACCGCCTGCTGCTGCCAGAGCGAGTGTAACATTAGTTGCTGCATTCACGCGCATCTCGTGTGGTTTCTCATTTCCTGATGATTTGTGCTTTGTGATGTTTTCGGTACCCAAACCCTACATACATTACAGTTACATAATAATAAATTAGTATCAACAACATGGTAATAAACTAGCTGAATAGAATTTAATACCCAAACCTGCATCCCTGGTCTTTTGCAGTCAGGAGGATCGTCGTGGCCTTAGTTTCATCCGAAGCTTCTCGATCGACCGAGTCGGATCACGGAGTCTTCGCAGCACTGGTCTTCCAGCCTCGAGGAGCCGCGGTATTCTGGATCGAGCGCATGCCCACCACCTTCTCCTCGTCTGTAGATGCTTCATTTAAGAGGACTGTTTTTTGCTGTTTTTTGTGTGTGTGTGTGCGTGACTGACTGAATGTTGATTCTCAGCTCAAGCCTGTGTTCAGCTCAGTAGGTTGGTTTCAGAAACATCAGATTGGTAACACATAGTGCGAGTGTTGGAAAAGGTTTGCTAGGGCTTTTTGATTTTTAAAAAGAATTTTCTTTCCTGAAGATCACAGGGTTATTGCCGTGTATTAGTTTTACATATCATGAGCGAACACGGAGAGCTACGAAGGGTTTGTGAATGTAAGAGATTTTTACCAGGTTTGTAAAAAGCAAGAATAAGAACAACAGGACAGAAAAAACAGTCTGTTTGGGTTTAACATGCATTTTGTATCATAACAATCGTTTTTTTTTTTTTCTCTCCCTGGACGCTTGAAACTTCCGGAGGCATCGGAACATCCCGAACACCTTTTACACAGGTGCCGAGATGTACACGGTCACGCGTCCGCTGCTTCATCAGTTTTACAGTCTCAGTTCGTTCCTGTGATGACTTTCTAAGTGCGCGATAGTGAATGAATCAACACTTTTCCGTCCAATCAGAGTAGAGAATTCAACATCGCCGTCGTGTAGCTATTTAACACCGTCCGATTCAGCTGAAGCAAGAGCCCGTGCAAGCGTTTATATTGAACACTAATTCACTAAGATATTAAGTATTTTTATTTAACATTAATGGTGCTTATATATGGCAGAGGAAGAGAGGAGAAGTTTTTTTGTTTTTGTTTTTAAGATTAACACTTAATTAGCCAAGCGATGAATTCGCTAGCTTTTAATCAAGCCTTAGAACTTTTCTTATCCTGACAAGCAAGAATCATTTTCTTAACGTTTCACACTGCGCTCTGATTAATAATGAATGGCGGAGAAGCCGATAAGGACGAACAGATGGCGACATGAACTTAATCCTCTCACAGCTGATAGGTTTTCACAAACCCACGTTTATTATGTCTGAAAAATAGTATTGCTTTAAAGAATGAGGAAAAACAGCACATTGCCTCTGACTTGTGTTTTTTCTTTTGTTGCTGTTTTAAACATCAGGGCAGATGCATTCATATTTAACACAGCCTGAAATACCTCTGCACATTCAACTAGGTAATGTACAGTATTTATTTTGGTGCATGAAAAGGTGTTAGCAGGAAATCGGTGCGTGCGAGTCACCTGATCCGACACGTTTACACTCGACTCATGAAAAACTCGAATTAAATGCATTTGTGTGACAGACGTGATCGCTGATTGCTAGTGTTTATTGTCATGACCACTATGTAAGCAGTCGGAATTACGACTGTGCAAGGTGCTATATGTTTTGATTGCTTTTAATATTTATCTTAGGTTTTTTTTTTTTGTTTTTTGGTCTGATCAAAGAAACACTATTTAAAAAATAAAGCAAATCAAAAACAGTGTCTGGAGTCCATCTAATATTTACTGTGATGCCCTAAAGATTTGGCGATTGAGCAGTAATGAAGCACGTAACAGTGATTTGCTTGTATAATTGGCGTAGTAATAACACAAAACAATTACATGGCAGTTACACAATAATAAACTAGTAGAAACAAAATAATTAGAGTAATACACAGTATTAATACACTTTAACTCCGCCCCCCGCCCCGACCATTATGGACTATAGAGCCTTTAGCTGCTTAAATAACTGGAAAGGCACCAACATGTATAATTGAAACATAATTAATTCTATTATTTAATTATAGAATATACCTAAAATAATTAACAAGCTGATGAAGCAAACAGTTGATTGCATCCAACAATGTTTACTATTTTACCAATCTAGTCCGATAATGGTCAACAATTTGCAGTCGCACTGGAATTTCCTACATTTCCTATACCTGAACTGGACTCCATATTAACATAACATAATCACATCTGTAATATTGAACCTCCGTCCTCCTAACACACTGTATGACTGCAGATCAATCCCTGCTATATGTTATCACTTAAATGAGGATGGGTTCCCTGCTGAGTCTGGTTCCACTTAAGGATTCTTCCTATTGCCATCTCAGGGAATGTTTTCCCTCATCACCGTCGCCCTCGGCTTGTTCATCAGGGACAATCTGATCATTTTCGTTCATACACATTTTCTCACATTTTGTACTCATTTCCATAATTTTCTTTTGATTCTGTAAAGCTGCTGTGCGACGATGACCGTTGTTAAAAGTGCTATATAAATACAATTTTATTGTATTGCATATACAGGTCGTCCCCGACTTATGAATGAGTTCCGTTCTGGGAGCATGTTCGTAAGTCGGATTTGTTCTTAAGTCCGACAAAGTGAGTCCTATACTCCTTTAACATTGATATACCATGTAAAGCATATCGATCAACTTGACTTTCCCCATACTTCTTCCATCATGTGGCCAAAAAAGTAATTGCGCATAGGTAAACGAAACTCGCAGTGAAAGGTAACAGGGTTTTCTCTGCGCCTTTAAATCGTGAGGGGAATCCCTGACGGCATTTTGTCTCAGAGCTGTTTTTCACTGTGTTGGACTGTGAACTCTGTTTCGTTGAGGATTTTTTCGAAATTTGGATTATTCACCAACAGGACAGCTTTACAGGACAGACATTTTCTATCATTGCGCTCCCGGACTGATTCGCTGAAACCGGTGAGGCGACCTCATTTCTCCCGCACACACACAAAATAACACACAAAATATACTAGACTTTAGACATTCTATATATTCATTTACACACTAGAAATATTGTATATAATTGTAAATATTGGTATCTGGTGCACTGCAGTGCCTATTTTTATGTATAATACACGTGATTGAACCGGTCCGTTCGTATCTGCGGAAATTCGTACCTCGAATGTTTGTAAGTCGGGGATTACCTGTATACTGAAATAATCTTTAAAAAAACACCCCAAAATAAAATAAGTACCGAAGAGGCCTAATATACAATTGAAAGAATTGAACCCGCTAAAGCAGTTGGAACATGGAACTTCAATAACTAACCAAGAAAACCTTGGTCACGACAGCAGGTGGGGTCGTAGTCACTTGCAGCTCCATAGGTTTGATCCTGAGATTCGTGCTTTCCACAGGTCTGTGTGGGCTTCCTCTGGGTTCCTCAATGCTGTTGAGCACATCGGATGATGGTTCCATCGTGTCTATATGATGCAGCAATGTTTACAGGAGAGGGTTTCGCTATCCTGTCATCCAAACCTCCGATTTTCTCATCCAGACTTCGGGACTTTGGGCATGGTGGAGTTATTGTGTTTGAACATGGGGCTAAAGGTCTTACCCGAGGGCCCAACAGTGGTGGCGGGGTTGCAGCTACGTAAATACTCTGACCCTCTGATCAGCAACCCCGAGCCATCAACTGCCCCTACATGGAAGAATACTAAATCCAAATAAACTGTATCCTGCAGAAAAAAACACACTGAAGGGGAAAGAGCAGAAGATGTGGAAGTGGTGCATTGATCATTTTTGCAGATTTGCAAAACTTTGGGATTTTGCGTGGGATGTTGAGTAAAAGCATAGAGGAGGTTAACACCTAATCATGCGTATACACAACAGACGGAAAGACAGACAGGAACAGCACTCGTTAGGAGAAGGTTAAATATGTTTATTAGATAGGTTCATTTACATTTCACAATTGACTCTTAAAATATGGTTACATGTGCTAGAAATCCTGTTCTATAAAACAATGCGATTAGCCAGATGCAGAAGCGAAATGTAAAAAACAAAATGCTGTTCTTTAAGTGTGTGATAACATTCCTCTGTCTCAGCTCGCAGCATGTGGAACGCCATCGGATAAATCTTTCATATGCAGGAAATATGTGCATGCAAGCAAAGAAAGGAAGACAACTTTTGTGAACCCTTGTTTTTAACCACACGTTGCTGTGTATACTCTCAGCTTGATGCGATATGAGCAGTGAAAGACGCAAGAGGATTATGATTCAAGCTGTCCCGACGGGACTCTGTATCATATATGAATAACCGCGTAATCTTGGCTTTGACGTAACCCGTCGCTAAAATGAACTCCTTTTCTATCGTTGCAGGATGGATGCACTGCGTGGACGCTTCACGCTCGGTTATTCACGCATGTTTTTAAATTGAATTCGTTTCATGAAAACGCGATGCGGTGAAACCTGAATCTTTCCCGCGGCCTTCTGGAAGTCTTATATACTGTACCAGAATATATCATAGAAACGATTAGAAATATATGATGCATATCAAAAGTAAAACGCTCCTCAGAGAGATCATGACTGAACCTGAATCTAATCTTTTCCTTCTGACTTTAAGACGTGAGGGTAGTACATTGGTTATTCTAATAACACGTGATGCATATTATTGCACTTATATACTGTACATGTAATGTAAACAGACAAACATTTTTCAACCAGAGGAATAAACTGATATCCACCACATCATCGTTTACTCCTTCGATGGCGACTAGGCTTGTGTTGAAATTTTTTTTTTTACGTCACGCTAGGTCAGGTTAGAATACGCAGCATTACAAAAACGAACAGCCTATATTGTTGTCTTATTGTTGGACCTCATATTTCCTACAACCTCCTAAAACCTTGATGTAACGGTGACTCGGTTATGATACAAAGTTTTTTGGTACTCAATCACAAACTGCACTAATTATCAAGAACGTTAGCTAAGAGCTAGCTAGCAGTTATATCCAACTTTACCTTGATAACTTTAACTCTTGACACTGGAGAATCCTTCTATAAATGCTATATATAGATCAACTTATCACCCCATTACCTTTTCTTGCTGTGATGAGGAAACCTCTGGTTCGGAAAAACTGATTTCAGTGCGTAAGTGCCAATACATGCAGTTCCTCGAATGACCACTAGGTTCCTAAAGTGGCTCAATTCCCATAGACCTCCATTTTAAAATGTCCAATTTTTTCAACAGAAATAAACAATTGGACAGCTAACAACAACAACAAAAGAAATTTAACGGTTTTGGTCTCCATAGCTAGACTTCCCATTCCTGACAGCTATAGGATGGTAAATTTTTTGTAACTCATCAGTTAAAATCATATTAATCCATAAATTTATGCATGATTATGTGAGTAACAGCAGGTGTCAAACTGTTAGCTTCTGCTTGTTGTAGTGTAACTTACCACAAGAAACGTACTGTATGAGCTGACACGAGATTACATGTAGGGTTCAATCAAATGCAAGGTACCTTAACGTTAGCATAGAAATGATAGTTAGCCACCTTGGTATTTTTGCTAACGCTAAGTTTGGTTTTTAAAGTAGCTGGTGCTAAGAGGAATCATAAATTAAGGTTAAGTGAGGTTTAATGTCTATTTGTTTCATATTTTACTTCATTTTCATGTCTTGAAAAGTAAATGTTTACTGTTGTTAAATGTTTTGATAGTTTTTATAAGGCAAAATATGACTATAGTGTTGGAAATTGGTAATATTGGTAATATTTTTGGGTGACTGGAACAGATTGTCTGCATTTACATTATTTCCCATGGGAAAATGCGTTTCGCAATAAAAACTTGCCTCCGGAACTAATTAAATTCGGAAGCCGAGGTTCCCCTGTAAGTTGGTGTGTTGCAAATAATAGCCAGGCTCTGTTCATTCTGCCTCGTCTGCCCATGTATGGA
This sequence comes from Clarias platycephalus, assembly GCA_030068275.1. Lineage (NCBI taxonomy): Eukaryota > Metazoa > Chordata > Actinopteri > Siluriformes > Clariidae > Clarias > Clarias platycephalus. Next base: position 2,943,167 of record JAQQZT010000033.1, on the reverse strand, counting down.
TTCTTCTTAAACAGTCATTATTTATATGCTGCAGTTCTACGTCATCAATCAGTACCTACTGACCAATCAGAGTCAAGACAGCGCCGTGCTGTCTACTGGATTAGCCGATGACTGAATAACGCAAACAGAGTACGCTAGCTAACTAAACAGTGACACGTCTACATTAACAGTGTTAAATATCAGCGTATATGAAAATTATCAGCACAAGCCTAGTGTTTAAAGAAAGTAAATGCTAATACCTGTTCACGCTCACTTAGCGCAGCCGTGTGCCTTGTTCGGTTTACTTTCAGTAGCAGCCTTAATAACCCAAGTTCACAGTTGTGTCTGAAAGCTTTTAAATCATCGTGTGTTCGTCGTTATTACAACATGAAAACAAACAGTTGGTGCTGTCGATACTGCGTTACGCTAATATAACCTGAGTATTTGTTTTGGAAAGTGTTGCCTACTTGTACTTTTTTAAATGGTAATTCTGTTCAGGGTGATTTATTGATTGACCAATCGATCTAGTCTTCACATAGTGTGTGTGTGTGTGTGTAGATATGTACATGTATATGTACAAGTCGGGATCACAGTTTGCCGTCCGGCCGCTAATTGTCCTCGCCGCCTGCGTCGTCAACAGGCGAACTCCTCGAAGTTGCCTAGAGTCGGGTGACTAGGTAACACGTTCGGCGCGAATCCGAGGCTGTCCGAGTGACTCCGGAGGGTGTCGCATGTGCTCTGGAAGAGATGGGAAACGGGGGAAGGACGGGAGAGATGTTGAGATGCGCCGGGGGATGCGCGATGAATTGATAGCGGCGCCAGGAAAAGACAGGGCAAAACGAGAAGGGATGAAAAATAAAGAAGGTTAATGAAGATTTCAAAAGAATATATATTAAAAAACAACATCCATATATGGAATGTGAATAAAAAAAATAAAAAAAAAAGAATATGGTAAGCAAATTATTGTATAATACATTGAGGTATAAAATGAGACAGCGTAATTAAGTATGAATGAAAGGGGAAGGAGGGAAAGACATTCTTACTTAACTCTGGTTGTAATCAGAATAACATTTTATAAAAGCCCGTCCACCCACACTGAAAAAAATTAAGGACTAAATATTTCCTTCATCTTACTTTTAAACTCATTGCACGTAGACCTGTGATGACACCACGAATGGATGCATGTAGACACAGGTTCCTTCACAATGTCTCGAACAAAGAAAACTAACAGCGTCTGACACTAAGCGCTGCGGCACTCGTCCATAAGTGCATGATTCGCAAAAGTGCTAAACCAACAAATGCCCAGACAACAATATGTATATATATATTTTACTTTTTAGTTTTTAATAGGATTGTGCATAAAATCAAGTAAACTGTGCAAGGAGTTCCTTTCGTGCCTTTTGTAACCTTTCAGGCTTAAAATTTGATGCATGTAATATACAGTAATTTCCCCTCCAGACCTAAAGAGCAAAGGATGTTCGTCCTAAATGGTCATTTTATAAGGTACAATTATCACATAGGTGGCATTATATAGGAATACAATTTTGAGGATGATGACTGAAACCATCACTTCCTTATTACTAAGAAAGTCACTGCTTCACTGAGATACTGTAGTTCAACTTGTCTTATTATTCGATTATCTGCTGGTGTCACACGGCGGTCCCTTACTTTGGTGGAACAAATGGACTAGTTACTAAGATTAATTTACAACAAGAAACGCCTATAACGTGTATATTAGATTTTTTTAAAAAGCCTAGTCTTTCCTTTTTTTTTGTATTTACAATCTAAAATTATGATTATATGTCATAATTTTACACACAAAACACAAAACTGGAGGGTAGGTTTTGACAGAGTGGCTAGCAGTTTGCTATAAAAGCAGTCAAATGTTTCGCTATGATAAAAACAAAAAAAGCGCCCTGAGCTCACATTTTCCACAGAGAAACACGGTGGTGGTAGCATCACACTGAGAAAGTTATCCTTTGCCAACTTTTAATTGCTCTTTTTGTTTAGACACTCGCATTAAGAGAATGCGTCACCTGGTGGAAACAGGTGTCGATATAATTAGGGTATATAGAGGGTATATTGCACACATGAAGACTTGTCACATTAGATGCCAACTCATTTTACAATGGTGATGAATACTTATGCTATAACAAAGTTTACATTTTATTGGTAAATAATATTGCAATATAACATACCTTTAACCCCCACTTTAATATTATAGACCATTTTGTGTGTAGATTCATGATATATCATCCCAATTTGGTATTTAATCCCAGTTTACAGCACTACAAGGTGTAGACTTTTGGCATTTGTAATAAACTGGCCGGTGAGTGTACATGTTGACTCACACAGTAGTCACTCTGTGAAATGTAACACTGAGCTAGTGAAATAGTGCGGCAAACAATTCTTGCATTAGTGTCAGTGCATGTAGACTAAAAGGATGAGCTCCACCAAAGACGGCTATAATCAGTTTCAGACAGGATCATTTTCATGCAGGCCTCTAATGACTAGCATAAATCAAGCAGAGACGTCAAAAGATTTGGCAAAAAAGACATTACTGGTTTTATGATGAGTATATATATTTTGTGCAGGCATCTAGCACTTCTTTGGGAAAGATAAACCTTGTGACGTCCTAAATATAAGGTTTGTGCTATAAGCTTCATAAATAAAATGTTTCAGTTTAATAAAATGCACAAATCTTGGATGTCCCTGATAAACTGTAAATATGAGGGCTGTACTGAAAGTAATGCAACATTGGGCATAGCTTTTATACTAACTGAGTCTTCCTCTCTGCAGCGGTACTGGCATCAACTACAGAATGTGTATGGAGATGATACCATTCACAAGAGCAATGTGTACAGATCTCATGATGAAGCTGTTTAAAGAACAGAAACCGGCATTCGAGAGCTGGGTTCAAGGAAGGGGCAAATGCATCACTTTTACTGGAGACTATGTTGAGTAATATGTTTGTATAAGAGTTACAGTACTCTACCAAAATTTGGTGATTCGATCCTGTGATTCTAAATTATTTCCACTATATGTCCTTGCATATCAATGCTTTCCTCAACCAAAATATGGAAAGATTTAAATGAATATGTTCATTTGGATGATCCGAAGTGTTTACAATTGAAAGAGAATACAAGTTATCAGTTTAAACGTGGCTCATGCTCAGGAACCCAGCCGTAGCACTTTCGTGTTGCAGGGACTTGAATTTACGATCTGATCATCTCTAATCCAAAGTCTTAACCATGTAAAAGGTGGCAATTTACCAAAGTAAAAAAACAATTTGTAGTAAACCGTGTAAGAAGCAACTGGAGCCCACACTCTTTTTATTTATTTATTTATTTAATTATTTTTTGGGGATTTTTTTCCCGATTTTCTCCCTAATTTAGTCGTGTCCAATTCCTCCCCGTCACTAGGGGGTTCCCACATTAAGGCTACTACTACCACTCAGTCGGGAGGACCAAAGACTATCATGTGTTTCCTCCGAACCACGTGACGCCAGCCGACCACATCTTTTTGAACTGCTTGCTCAGGGGACGGCGTAACACACTCTGAGGACAGCACTATCCGCTCCTTCCTCTTGCATGAGGTCACAGGCGCCCCTGGTTGGCCGTAGAGCCGTGATTAATGTCTGAGAGTCTGAGTCCCTCTCATCCCTCCCCTCTAAGAGAGCTCGGCCAATCAGCTCTCTCTAGACCTCCGGCTGTGAGAGGTTACAGCATCACCCGGGAATCGAACCAGTGATCTCCGGATGATAGGGTGAGCACTTTACCACTGCGCCACTCGGAGGCCCCAGACACACAAACTTTACAGTTTTATCATATGTATACATTATGGTAGGCACAATCAAGCTGATTAAACCTTGTCTGCTGCTTGAGTCTTACTTAGGTTCCAAGCAGGAGGTTTGACCACTGAGCCATTTTTCTTGGACATTTGGTGCCACATAACTCAGATAAATCAACTGCTAAAAACTTAATTTAAATTTCTGCTGAGCATCCTTTTGAAGCCATCTTGTGGACTGCCCTTGCATCACTGCTCCTAGGCTATAATATGTCTCCAGTTTTACCCAGGGATATCAGTGTTTTATTGATATGACCCTAGGAGCAACAGATTTCTATTTAATTGTCCTAGGAATACCTGGTTAATCTACAGAACATCTGGATTGACCCCCATTACCAGGAAATGCCTTCAGTTTACTGGACACTTGCATGAATGTCAAAGATTTCATGGCTGTATGCCAGAAGCTATTGGCTTCATTAATTTACTATCTAACAAATTGTTGCCAGTTTTGGCTGAATCATTCTCCATTGACAGATACAGTATGGCCAACAAAATGAATAGGATCCATTGGACATGACAGGACTGTGTTTTCACTTGAAATGATATGAAAGTAGGGCAACCATGATGAATATGGAGTGGAAACCGGCAAAGAACTTCAGTTTAACCATCAGCCTACAACATCGTTGAAGACCAGCAAACCACAGTGACAAACCCTACTCAAGCAACATAGAGTTTTTGCTCTCAACATATGCTCCAAGCAGCCTATTTTGGAAGAAGCACACCAGTGTCCAGAGGAACGAAGATGGACACCTTTTGCAGGTACGACATAAACCACCAGAGGTCGGTTAAGGTCTGCTTAAAACCACCTGAACAAACCATCCTATGGAATCATATACCTATGGGAAGTAAAGAATGTTTCAAAATTGACCTGGAACAGTTTGTTTTTTTCAGAGATGTTAGCACAGACTTTCAGCCAAGACACCACAAACACCAAATCCCTTAAGATGGAATCGATTGGTGAATACATTCCAATGGTATAGAGGACCAAAAAAGTGTTACATGACCACAAAATCCAAATTACACAAAATCCAAATGACCATTAGAGACTCTTTCTGACAACTCTTTCTACTTTAAATTCTGCCTCCTCTTCCCTATTTAGGCATGTATGATGTCATACAGTTATCCTTAATTATATCCTTCTCACCTGCACATAAACAATATGTCATGCTATCTGCTCAGCAGCTAAAATGTGATCATGAATGCCCAGGTGTACTGTTCTTCATGGATGTCCTCATTCTTTTCAACTTTTTTTTGTGAGTAATCTTTGCCTTATGCCTTATGGGCATTTTTATACAGTAGATATGGCATCTGTTAGCTTTAGCGAGTCCATCCATGTTTATGGATGGCACTGTAAGCGGTTATCTGATGACAACTGCTAGAGCTGCAGCTTCCAAAAATGGGTTATCAGACTGTGATTGCTCCTGGAAAGGAGCCCAAGAATTGGCTGGCTGATACAGCAGAGCAATTTAACCCAAGGAGTCTGGCAGTCTGGCAGAGGGTTGGCAGTCTGCCACTGGATAGAGATAATCTTTACAGATGCCTCCTCTACATTCTAGGTTGTAGCGTGGTACTACAGGGGAACTGGGTGTACATGACCCCCCATGTACTGTACACAGAGTTCATGGGTGTACATGGGGGGTCATGTACACCCAGTTGGGGGGTCAACTAATTGGAATTAAAAGTGGTCCATCTGGACTGGAATATTGTCTTGTCCTTTCAGCTGTAATCAGGACTGGACCAAGGTCTTGGCTGTCAACATCTGCCACAGAATCTCCTCAGCTGAGCCAATCTATGATGAACCTTTTCACCAATCTTAGGTCAACATGACAGATATGGTTGTCCCTGGCAGAGCAAGAAAACCCACATGTATGGGATGAATTGTTGTATAAATTCTTCTCTACTTAAAATTCTTCTCATCAAGAAGAGCAAATTCAGCAACTGGGACCAAGTGTCCTGTTTGTGGTCGCAAGATGCCTTTTCCCCTGAAGGCTTCAGACAAGAGCAGGCAAACTGTCCCAAATGGATGGCCAAATCACCATAGTTTCCACCCTGGTTTCAGTGAGGATAAGCCTGCAGTGCATTCTTTTCGCTGTGCCTGGTATCATTACGTGACTTTGTGAATCTTGGGGTGCATGTGCATAAGGAAGTATCTGGTGTTTCACAAAACCCGTTATGTGTTAGGTAGGATTATAACAGCATTGTTATATAGCATTATATCCAAGGTGAAATACCACAAATACAGACTATTTAAGTGCTACACAAAGTATGCAAACAAGCAAAAGTTAATACTATTGGTTGCATATATGTCGCAGAAAGTCTGTTTCCCAAAAGCTTCACGGCTAACAGATTTGGAATGACAATATATTTAAAACATGGTAATATAATCAATATATGATGAACACATTTTGCATAAACTTTTGGGAAAGAGGACTGCTACAAAAATAGCAAAAAAAAAAAAAGAAAAGAAAATACCAAAAAAGATGAATCCATTCATAGCACAGATTTGCTTTACCTGAACTTGTGCAATGCATCATCTCCATCGTGAAGGCTACAGGATTTGAAAGATTTTCCTTAGAAATGCTTGGAAACCGTAGTTTCCTGGACCAATTTATCATTACAGGAAACACACAAAAAGGAGCCTCAAAAAAAGAAGGATATTTAAAGGGTTGAAAAAATGAAATGCTGATGAGAATGAGTTATAGTTAGACAGATTAAGAGGATGTAAAGTATTTACAGTATTGTCAATGGCCAGCTACCTGGGGGTATGATTAGGCGTGACACCAGGGCTGGTGGGGTTCTCAGAGTAGTCCTGGAAGACACATGATGGGGAGAGAGATGAGGATGACCACACCAGGTATGGGTTCAGTTCAGTTTCAGGTTCACAAGCCAAAGTGAATCCTGCATCAGGCCTCCATCCAAGTCCTAAATTTGCTGAATTGAACCTGAACTGACCCCAACCCTGGCCCAAAACAAAATTATACAATGCGGAATAAGTAATGATCCATTTATCCTTTTTTTTTTTTTTTTTTTAAACTGTGAAATTGAATAATGAATAATAGCATTAACATTAAGAATGCATGAGCAAGGCTTAATGCAAGAACTGGATCCTATGGAATCTGCTGGAAAATATAAAGGATGCGGAAAAAACGATGATAATTTTGGCTAATTTCAATATAGATCTTTTAATATTCAATTTTAATTGGTCAAAATATCTGATTAAATATTAGTAAGTTAAACATTTGCAAAACTATAAACCAAGAAATATGTTTTTATAGGTGACATGCAGTGGATTGGTGTAATGTGGATAATGAATCTTGGTATGAAACTTCAAAGTATTAAGCGCCCACCAGCTACCAAGTTATAGTACTGTGCAAATTCTTTAGTCTCCTCTCACGAAATGAAAAGTAAATTAAAGAAATGGGAACATGTTTTACTGTGACAGGCTGCAAAGTGCTTAAAGATACAACAAATAAATAAATTGTATGTTCATTTACCAGCCTCAGCAGCGACCTCATTTCCCCTCTCGTCTGTTCCAACCACTCAGTATTCAGCATCACCAGTATACTAATCATCTGTCTGTCAATCTGCTCATCTGTCAACATCGGCACCTGTTTCTCACTGGTTCATGCCTTAGGTGAGATGAAATTTTTATGCTTGAATGATTCATAGGTCACTGTGTGGTGCAACAAACAAAAAACATTCCTCTGAAACTGGACTGGAAATGAGAAACAAAACTTGCCAAAAAGAAAGCTAAAAAGTCTATCAGGACGTCTGGAGAACTATTCCTTAAGACTACATTACAAAAAGGAAAAAATCGAGGGGTGAATCAAGACCTTTGCACAGTACCAGGTTTTATTTTTTTAGATTCCTGTCATGGATGATAAATGAGAACTTGGCAAGATGTGAAACTGCTTTGTTGGATCAAAAGTCAACATCCACAGCGGACCTTTCGAAACACTAAATACCAACACACGCTTATGTATTTTTTTTTGTCTAGCTAACTGTCATATACAGTACAGTACATTCCAAGGTCTTTATTTAAGATGATAAGATTATAGAGAAATGAAATCTCTCAAGCAGAAAAGCAATCATGGTCGCTCATGAAAGAGCTCCGTACAATTGCTTTGTGCGATTCATTTCAGAGATTGTTTTTGTAAAGTAAGTCTTTTGCCATTGCATCTGTAATGTGTACCAATAATTTGGCACTCTGCTTCTTGTTTGTTTGAGCTCCTTCTTTTTTTTTTCGTCAGAGAATCTTATTTTTTAAATGCTTAATCAATAATTGGGATGGAGCAGTACTATTACAGCAGGTTTAATGTAAACGAATTAATTCGTCACCCGAAGTCTTTGGCCTATTTCAGTTCAGAGAACGTCTGGAAAAACTCCCTAGAGAAATAATATGTGTATTTACGTCATTAAGTGTGAAGAGGATAAGACGACATCGCACAAGGTTAATAGGTTTGTATAGACATCGGCTTCCATTAGCATTGAAATACGACTGGGGAAATAGGGAGCACCGCGTTCTGGGCTGCTGTCATTAATAAAGGAAATGATTTTTTTTAACACCTTTGCACCCACAGACATCTCTGCTTAATCACCCAGATTTCTATCACAAAACTAAACCAATCACCAAAATTGTGATTAGTTTGTCCTCACGTTCTTGCACATGAACGCACAAGAAAAATGATTGGGACTTAGAAGATAGTATCGTTTTACTAATTCAAGTGTTTCTTTTGACAAATTACCATGTTTTAATTAAAATATTCTGCGCTTCCCCGCTCCCATAATCAGAATTTGAGCCAAAGACAAAAGAAATAGCAGCGACATGCAGCAACACAGCACTAAGACACACGTTTCTCACTGCAAAAAAAAAAAAAAAAAAAAACCTTGCATTTATTTCTGTCATGTTATCTCAGCTCCACCGAAAGCATGCACATGCAGGTGGTGTAGTATAGAACGAGCTCAGTTACCAGATTGTCACTTGCACTCCGGCGTGGTCGACCTTTACGTAGAAAGTAGCCCAGCACTTTATCCTTAAACACCTGAGGGAACATAAAAAGCTAAAAAGTTAGTCGCAGAATCACAGATTGAACTACAGTTCACAGATGAACTAGAGTGACGCCAGAGCTAACAAACCCACACAGGTACTGTACCGCTTCGGTCCCCGCTACATCATGTACGTCCTTTAGCTATCCTCATTAGCCGGAGAAACCCTCCACGCAGTCGTTAAAACATGGCTGCATACAGCCATGTGGAACGGTTGCCATTGAGAATGGGACTACAGTACTGATTCGATGGTCTTTTAGATCATGTCCCTTGTCATCCATTTCAGATTGAAGGATGCAGCAATCTGGGGTATCTCCAGGATCTGTTCCGACGGATATTATCCTGGTGGTAGAGCCATGGTTTAACCAGGCTCTTGCAATGGCTTTATCACCAACCCTACTTGCATATTCATTTGCAGATCTAGTAATTTCTGGTACCCTTTTACTGCATCCCTACCTTTAAGGGTTGCCTTTAGGATCTCCGTGCTCTTTGTGTTTCCCATCACGGCCGTTATGACCTTAATCGCTGGCACCTTTGTACTGTTCAAGGGAATTGGTGGCTCATTGGTAGGCTTCTCGTGACCATGCAGATGGACCAGGCTAACTTCCGAACTGATACTCCACATCTAACCACTGGGGTTGCAGGGCACCCATGGCGCTGATCCCGTGCCTAGTCATGAGTAGCCCACTCACTTTCTTGGGCAGATGAAGTGCAAAATGACATTTCTTAATCCGTCCAATGGAGGATCCTGCTTTACTTTCGCACCCATTATGCAGCGCATTATCTTTTGACTAGCTGGATGCTTTGAGGCCAGCGTTTAGCGCTCGTTATTAAGATCTCATGTAGAAAAGTTCTGTTTTTTTGTATTCTACCAAAGCAGCATTAAACTCCTGTAAACCTCTCCAATCCAGACCTTTTTATTTTACTGTTCCTGCTGATTTAATCCAGCAAAGGAGCTTACTTTGGTTCACAAGGATTTTTCCCTGTGTCTGCTGCTTGGGGTTGAATATAATGTACTTTCACAGGCTGCATATGGATTTCTTCACAGCCACAAGCCCAAGAAAAGCAAGGAAAAGACCACCATGGTAGCACTCCAGTAGTCCTAAAGGAAGTCCTGGAAACCCTTATTGATTGGCTCCATATTGCACTGCATCATGGGTGCAGAACTAAAGCATGATCCTCCATTGGGCAAACTGGACAAATGAAGAAATGTTCTTTTGCGTGACATCTGCCCAAACAGGTGACTAAGCTCTTCAGGCTAGGATCATCCTATTCTCACAAATTTAATTTTAGGAAAGGTTTTTATCCCAGACACCCTTCCTGATGCAGCCCAAGGCTTGGGATTGGCACTGTGGATGCCCTACAACCCCCGTCTTTGGGTATTGGTTGGGAAGTAAGCTCTGGCCATCCTCAGGGTAGACAAGACGCCTACAGCACCACTGTGATAAAAATGCCCTTGAATAGGATAATGGTGCCAGCCATTAATGACATAATGGGACTTGCTATGGGGACAGAGATCCTATTGGTGACACTAAACAAATTGTGTTCAAGGCACATTTGGACAATGAGCTGTGAGCAATAGGTGCTTTGTGTAAATATCCTGCCACTACAATTCAATATTTGGTTGCATCAAGTACACCTTAATGACCTGCTCAAACTTGCAAATGTGTCTTGCCTCAAGTTTCCACATTTGCCATAATAACTGTGTTTTTATAGTACAAGTGTGATTCAGATCACGGCTTTGACTGGCCCCTCTGGACCACTTAAACTGTGAAGCCAGTTGAGTTCAGGGAAACTTTAAACTTGCCTCCTATTAAAAAAAAAAAGAAAAGAAAAGATTTCCCTATAGGTTTCAGCAGGTCGAAATATTTCTTGTAAGCTTGTAACCAGCTTTCCACACCATGAGCCTGAAGGGATGGAGCTCGTTCAGAGATTTTGGTTGTGTTTTCTGCGCATCATTCCGTTGGGCATTTGTGTGGCTTTTGTAGTGTTTGTACAGTTTGTGGAAATTGTTGATGGATGCACATTTCTTTCTTTTAAAGTGGTTTTTAGCTCCTGTAAGTCTGGCAGCTCAGTTTGAAAGGATGGCAAGGTTTGAGTTTATATTGCTTCTCTTTTTTAATTAAGAACCACAAAGTACAGACAGGGATTTTCAGACACTTTCATCTTTTTTTTTTTTTTGACTTTTTACTTTTTCATGCCTTTATTTCTGTCTGGTTTGAAATGTTCTTTTCTTTTTTTAATTTAAGGCATAACCGATGAACCTCTCAGACATATTGGTTTTTAATTCTGACAAGACAAGAGAGAAAGAGGCCAATGAACTATTTGGCTTCTTCATGAAGCTGCGATTAACTAAACGTAATGAATGTTTGCCAGAAGGACTGCAGTCTGGAAATATGTGAGTTGCTCGTATTGCATATTAATCGTTTTCCCCTAAGACTTTCTACACATGATTTAGGAAAATGCACTGCATTTTACACCAACATGTATTATGCATAATAAATGGCTAATAAAAAGTATTGTATACTACATCATGCCAAAGAAAAGTGAAATGCATACTGTATTATGTTTAATTATGATTGCTAACTATCCTATTTATTAAAAAAAGAAATTCAGTGTATTTTATACATCTTTTTAACTTGATATTATAAGTAAGGCTGAATGTATTTATTTAAATGATTATTAAACCAATAATGCTTGTAATATAATAAAAGATAAAACACTGATTAATAAAATCTATTTATTACTATACAACTTTAAACAATATCTTATTTTGTCTAGTGCTGTTATAATATGTTTCAAACGTGCATCACATTAACAATTTATTAGGGAATATATTAAATATGTGCCATAAGATGCATTATCACATTAGATCATCTTTCAAAAAACGTTTCAGATCTTTCCTCATATTTCTTTTTTAAGGTTTTTAAAGGTTTTAAAAAAATTTTTATTAAGAGTTTTCTGCTTAATTCAGCTTAAAAAAATCTGTGATTTAGTGTAGCTTAAAAATATATAAAAGAGACAGAAATGCACCGTACCTCATACAAATAATCAAATATTTCCAGTATGGTCAGGACACTAGCTCCTATAAACAGCCCCATCTGCCCCCCGATGTCACCTGAAAAAAGGAAAGTTACCCAATAGCAAATGACTTCCATGGAGATTTTAATCAGTTAAAACCTTTTCTTGTATCTGTAGTACATCTCACCGAGCAGACCAGCCACTTCGTAAGCCTTCTTCTGCTCGATCTTTTCATAACTCAGGGCCTCAAAAAAGATATCCAGGACTAAAATGTTTTCTCTGGAAACGGATACACAGGCAACAAAACAAAGTGAGTGGCTCGTTGTCATGGGCTTTAGTGAAAGCACAAGGGGCGTTCAAGTCAAACTGGGACTTTTGATTGCGCAGAATAACAGAACACAGTTTTTCTCTATCTACTGTAATCTCCTGCTACACTAATGCACTTATCCCAGTGTTCCACTAGTGCTTGGACACCATCAAGGTAGAAGGACCTCTCAGTGTCCCGGAGGCACGATGTGAAACAACGGCCTGCCAGGAACTCCTTTAATGCCCCAAACATGTGGAAATGGCTTGGAGCCAGGTCAGGACTGTATGGGGGATGTGACATGCCGAGTTCCTGTAATTTCCATGTGGTGTTGGTCAATGATTGTATGTTACAGTTCCCACAGTGTTCATGGGAACGACTGCAGTGAGCTCCGAGCCACCTCAGCCGGGCTCATCGGGTCATTCAGGGATGTACGTTCTTCTTTCAAATGTTTCCACCATATAAATATAAGAGTCTCATCACCGTACTGTGCCTGAAGTCTTCTGTAAATGTCAATCGGTTTTACGCCCACCATAAATTTCATCATAAGTCTCGATTTGACACGAACGCCTCTTTTATATCTGAAGCACCAAGATTACTGTTCCTGGCTTATTTTTGCAGCACTTATTTATTATACATTCAATGGCCACATTAATAGGAACACCTGGACACTAATCATCCAACCAACCGATCAAGCCAGTTGTGTTCAATTTATTTGATAAACATAAGCAGTTTTTCGGATGATCTAGTCTTAATAGACAGGAACGGTTCTGTATCTGAAACTCGCTTGTCTCATACCCGATGTACTGCTCTGATTTGTTGAACTTCTTAGCCAGGTATTTGGCCGAGGCTTTGCTTGGTATTTTCACCATGGAAAGCTCCTTGCCGTAGCGAGTCATGTTGCATGGAGTCTGGCACACGCAGTAATTGTTGTCTTTTTCAACCAGGAAATCTGTGAAAATAAAGAGTAGATTTAAATGAATCAAAACTGAATAGTAAGATATCTATATAAAGCAAAAGAACGGTTTAGTCTGTACGTTGGTCAGAACTCGCTCTTTTAATAATACCTTTACGTTTTATACATTAAAGAACGAAAAACCAGTCTCGGAGAGATTTCTGTTTTGCTGTCTGGCTGTCTGTTTGTCTGTATGTCTGTCCAGCCAGATAATGTCACAGCATCATGCAAAACTGGCTGGGATGACATCATGCTATTTTTACTGCCATTAGTTCATATTTTCACTTTGGCTAAAATAACAGCGCGGAAGTGGTATACGTGAATTTTAACGCACTGGAGTCGTTTTAAGACAAAACTTCATCTTTATCTGATCAATTTTTGTTTTTTTTTTCATAAAAAAATAAGTGAGTAAACATCAAATCATCATCAAATCAAACATAAACATCAAATAAACATCAAAAGTAATCATAAAAAAATAATAATAATCAAATAAAAGAAATCAAGTCAAAAAATCTAATCAAATAAAAAATAAACATAAAAATACAAAATAAAAAACAAAAAAATAAACATCAAATAAAAATAAAGATCAAAGTAACATCAAAAATAAACAGCAAATCAGTATTTTATTTAAAAATAAATGAGTAAACATCAAAATCAACATCAAATCAAAAATAAACATCAAAAGTAAACATGAAAAAATAAACCTCAAATAAAAAAAAATAAAAAAAACAGAAAATTAACATCAAATTAAAAATAAACATCAAATCAACATCAAATTAAAACCAAACATCAAATTAACATCAAAAGTAAACATCAAATAAACATCAAATTAAAAATAATAATCAAATTGGTATTTAATTAAAAAATAAATGATAACTGCATGTTAATCATAACGATAAAAGCTGTTCTGGGTGGATTTTCCATCTAATTGCCTGAAACAGTTTTTGTGATTTAATAGGAAACTGTGTCTTGTAATTTTGACGCTATATTAACTATTAACATGATCTCTTACCCAAGGCGGGGTCGGCACAGTCCTTGTACTGTTCTGGTGTGCATACGGTGGACGTGCCTAATAAAGTGTTAAAAAGAAGAAGCAGACAATAACTACAGCGATTCTTTAAAAAATAATGCTACATCAGTAGCCTTAAATAAAAATCAGTAGATCTGTGTGTGTGTGTGTGTGTGTGTGTGTGTGTGTACCTGGCATATGTACCATCCTGCAGTTACAGTTGTCCAGCAGATACCGGGTTTCACAGTCGATCCGACACCCCGTTATGCTGTAAGTGGAGAAGTATTCCGAGTCCAGGGGAGAGGATCTGCAGTCGCCCCACGGCGGTGGAAGATACTGAAGCTGAGATACACCACACGGTTTTATTCATTAATGGTGCAAACATGCTGTTAGATAACAAATCAGTCATGAGCAGCCTAGCAAAGGAAAAGACATTCGCTCAATGGAGACATCGCAGAGTACCGTTCGAATGGAGAGATAAAGATTAGTCGAGACAAGATGGAGACGTTTTTTCATTCAAATGTGCGTCTGAATGAAAGAAGTCGGGAAGGAATGCCACAAAGCATGCTGGTAAATGGTGTTGACTGGGACGTGGAGAAAACCAGAGAAAAATGCCACGAGAGTTGCCAGTTTAGCCTTGTAGAAGCGCAAAATACTACATAGGGTACGACTCGGGATACCTGATTAGAACTCGAACCTAGTTTGTGTGTTTACGAAGGGTTTCGCATTTTTCGCTTTCTAGTCAAGTCTACTTGCTGATTAGATTGGTCTCGTCATTCCGCTAGAGCAGCTTGGCCTTATTAAGTTAAGTTAAGCCTTTATTTGTCACATATACAGTACATTACAGCACAGTGAAATTCCTTCTTCGCATATCCCAGCGTAACTGGGGTCAGAGCGCAGGG
>JAQQZT010000033.1:2869564-2882036 GCA_030068275.1 Clarias platycephalus | reverse complement strand
TTTGATTGTGTGAAACTGCTTTGAGGCAATGACAATTGCTAAAAGCGCTATACAAATAAAATTGAATTGAATTGAATACTTTCGGCGTAATTGTACTTATTGATATTTGCCCCTAGTGGTGAGAAAAAAACATCTGATATTTGACACCAATAAAAATCTGATCATGTGAAAATAAATGAATTATTTAAGAAAAAAAATGCAACTGTGAAGTAAAAAATTAATTTAAATATTTGTGCTAAAATAAATGAATAATGTATAAGAACAAATGACATGATAATTAATCAGTGTGAGAAAATAATCATGTGAAAATAAATAATGTGTAAGTATGCATATTAGTAACATTTTTAACTTTGTCCATGATTTTTTGATGCATGTTATATGTTATGCAGCATTTTACTTATACATTGTTAATTTTGTATTGTGTTTATTTAATTATTGATTAGGTATTTCTAATTTATTACACATTGTGCTTTTTAAAAAAAAAATCTAGCAAACAGTGCAAAACTGGCTCATGTTATTGGTTTTTCCTTACAACCTTTTTTCTCTCTTGAATTTAATAATAATAATAATAATAATAATAATACAGTGCTACCTTCGCATACAAACAACTCGCCTTAACAACAGAAATTTGCCAAGACATTTGTCTCAGCATACGAAGCATTTTCGGCATGCGAGCGAACGGACTGAGCTGAACTGATCGCCGGTTAAGTTGTGCGTACATACGGCAGACGTTCAAACCTTATTTGCATTAGTGGAAAGTCAAGCAAAGTGAGTTTACATATTTTTTGTGTGTTTTTTCATTTTGGTTTAGTAAAGACATACAGCAGCATCATGAATCCCAAGAATGACATCAAGGACGGTGTCAAGAAGAAAAGGGAGCCGTAAAAATTTCATATTTTACTTCATTTAAATGTCTTTTCTAAATGTTTTGATTGTTTTCATATGCAAAAATATGATTATAGTGTTGGGAATTGGTGATGTTGGTATTATTTTTGGGTGGCTGAACAGATTATCTGCATTTTCATTATTTCCTATGAGACAATGCGTTTCACTATATGAAGAACTCGTCTCCTAAACGGATTGAACTCCTATACAGAGGAACCACTGTAATACTTATAATAATAATAATAATAATAATAATAACAGGTCATATTAAATAAAAAAAACACACAAAGTGTTAATTCCTTGATAACTGTCCCATTTTGGAAATAGATTTTGTTTTCCAGCACTTCTAACACTGGAGACTCCTTCCACAAGCCATTACTATGGAAACAACATTGTGCTACAGCCGTGCTACAGTCAGAGTCGCAGTTGTATAAAATTAACCCAGAACTTCTCATCAATCCGATTCACTTTAGAACAGAATTGGCTGTTTATATCAAGGAATCAATATTTTGTGCTAATCAAAGGTCTCGCGCAGCAACAACGCAGAGACTCGAGGCAGCGGTATTTTCCTTCTGTGTGACAGAAAAGGCAGAAAACTCAGGACAGACAGCTGAATGTGGCAGCAGGATAAAGTGCGATGACTAATCTGGACCTCTTCTCTCTATAGGCTGCAGTAACATATTCTTGTCTGCGTGATTATAATTGCAGATACGGGGAATCTGCTGCAAACGTGGGTCTGAGCTCTAGATTACTGCAAGGCTGGCTACAGTTTCCTCGGTTGTGCTGTTCTCATGGCAACGTTGCGATGCAAGCTGTTTAACGTGTGGCTCTTAACCTCAGCATGGGAGGCAATAAACAGCTGTAAATGCCATCAGTCCACACAAGCAAAACAAGCAGTTTTCCAAAAGAAACAACACTGAACCACTGTGTACAATATCAAGAGGATTTACGCATTAAGCTGATGCATAATATTTACTTGAAAGCAATCCATTTTAATAAACAACCCACATGCTAAGTCTTCTTGATCATCACCATCACATTCTGCACTGCGCTTGTGGCGGAGATATATTTTGCATTAAACAGGCTTTTCCACTAAACGCTTGGAAATTAATGAACGACAGGGCGGCACGCTCAGCCAGGGAGACTTATCATCCTGGAGCTTGTCGATTTTCCTGTAACAGCATGTGCTCAAGTAATTTATTCCACTTCCATAATAAATTTGCTAATTTACTGCAACAAATAAGACTTTTTTTTTTTTTTAAAGAACTATGTCATACCTTTGAAATCTGATTATAGGTGCAAATTAATTCTTATTATAAGGGCTACAAACATTCAGTCTTTCACCAGATCAACTTTTGGAGAAAACAAGCAGTTCGTGTCAAAGAAAAAAAAAATTATCAGATACTTTATATTTGGTATTTATGGAAATGTTTATTAAATTATGTTTATCTCCAGTGTCAAGTAAGGAAGCTGCAGTGTGAACGTCTTCGACATGGAATTGTTATATTTATTTTTTTTGTATTTGTATGAACTAAATAATATAAAGAGAAATAAAGTGAGGCTGGAGAGGAAACAATAAGAAATAACCAAACAAAAAAAGTTTAACATGTAAGATGTAACTATGAATGGATAAATAATTAATTTTTATTCTTTAATAAATAAAATTATGTACTAATTGGCAAATCGTTATAACTTTGTCATAGTTCTTATAAATATTGTGCTGGAACATTTCCTATTCATTTAAAATTCTGTTACAGCACTGACCTGTGAACTGAGCCTCTTAATCTACTCAGGTGTGTGTGTGTGTGTGTGTGTTATGGATGTTAAAGTCAGGAGCCAAAACACATCTTTCCTGGCTGCATGAAACATACAGTTACTACCATTAAAGCTGTTTAGGTCAAATGACCTCAAATTAATTTTACCTCCATGTTCACGAGTGAAGAAGGCAAAGGCAGACGATATATATATATAATTATTTTTTTTTTATGCTAAAAGCCTCTTGGGGTCCGCCCTGTCCAAATCACCTTATCATTGCTAAATATATCTGAGACTAAAACACTCTTTAAAAAGCTGTATTAAAATGACAGCCATCTGTCCCGAGGACAGCTTAGAACGCCACATGATGAAACCTTGCCTCATTTATAATCCCATTAAGACAGCCAGAGGTGAACGCAGAAATCACTGATTAATATCACAAGCTGTTTTTTTTTCTTTTTCCTCCTACTAAAACTGGAACGTGTAAGTCATGTAAGCATAGCTAATGATAGTGTAGCACGGCGTCTTTATCACGTTCGCCGGATCTACTGTACCCTTCGCAGGCTTTCCGGATCGTAACTGACGAGCGAACAGTTCGGGTGGGGGGGTGGGGGGGGGGGTGGTTGGGGGATGTTGTCGTCGCTAAGGTTCGATCCTGAGCTCTGGTTACTTTCTGTGTCGAATTTCGCATGTTCTTCCTGTGTCCGTTTAGGTTTACAAAAAAATGCTTGTTGGCTTGTATCAGCAATTTTATGTATCATCAGATATACAGTACCAGAAGGAAACAATTCCCGAAAAAACATATTACAGTATGCAGCGTTTGGAGTAAATCGCGGTGTCATGTGCAAGTAATCACAAAAATCAAGCAATACCTCAACAAAGGCTTTTAATCCTAGAAACACTACAGCAGGTGCACTCGTTTAAACGTCTGCAGTTTATATCCTGGATCCTCAATATCACGTGCAACATTAATCCTCATTGTTACTGTGTAAATTCTACACCAGAATTTGGTTTCTGCTATACTGGTTGGTGCATTCTACGTTTGTAGATTTTTGTTTTACTTTTGTTATTTAATTTAATTTATTACTTCACTTCATTGCTTGTATATTGTTTATTGTCTGGCACAATAACTTCCTCCAGGATTAATAGTCTCATCTCATCTCATCTTATCTTAAAATGTATTATGTCTCATTGGGAACAAGTACGGTTTGTGCAAAATGATTTGCAAATTAAATATAATATTTGATTATAATGTACTGCAATTTAAACTTTAAGGCCACATGATCATATATTAGTGCACCGCTTAGATATGGAACACAGACAGTTCATTGGATGAGGAGGTGTTTAAGTCTATGACAGCTGCTTACTGTATCAGGCCCGTGCAATGCTGTTGGTGTCGTTTCACACCAATTCGCACCTCCGGGCTCTAATTCACACCTTGAGACTCCACTGTGACTTCACTTATCTTCCTAGATCTCATAGGTGTTAGAACGTCTACATACGCTCACCAGCCATTTTCTAATAATACTGGATTGAGCTTTAATCAGCCACGGTTCTTCATGGCATGGAAACATTCCTGTGAGATTCTGGCCCATGGTGACCGCATTTACAGGCACATTTTGTCGCAATGTTGTAAAGCTCCAGTTCTACAACGTCCCAGTGGTGCTTAGGTCTGGTGTCCAATGGAAAAAAAATTTAAAAAACGGTGACATTCATTGAACTCATGGTCAAGTTCATGGAACCAGCTTGAATCAACCTAGGGAACTTTTACTCTAGGTATGATTGACTTGCCTCGTGTGCCTTCCTACTTTATCAATTATAGCTGTGTAGGTCAGAGGATAAGATTGGAGCATGCTGTATCCACACAGAGATTTTGGAGGACGCAGACAGCACCGATGATGTCACAACCACTTCTGTGCTCAGGTATGACTGGCTTCCATATCTGATTCGATCTGTGCCAGACTCGAGACCACCTTTCCCAGCAGACTCGGAACACTCGTGCTCCCACTGATCAAAATGAACCAGACTTTGGGGTCAAGTGTTCTCTGAAACAATCCTGGGGCCCTAATGTGTCAACGGCCCTATGCTGAAAGCAGCCCTTATACAATGAATAAATTGTAGCCATAAAATGATGCGCAGATACTCAGCAACAATGCTTGTTTTGGGATCAAGAGGTGAAGAAATCATTCCCCACACCAGTACACCACCAGCAGCAATCTGTCCTTTCTTGACACAAGTCAAGCCTGGGATTAATGTGTTTGGCTCCAAACTCATATAATAGAAAAGTTCTACCTCAAGGCTCAACATGTTGTGTATTATGAGATATTTTTTTCTGCTCAGCCCAGTCGTAGAGAGTGGTGAACCAATCTGACCTATTCTTCTTTGTCACTGGCTCTTCACTGGAAATGTTCTGACTGAGATGACGGCGATCCCCCCCCCCCCCCCATCCCATGTTGATTAGCTGAAGCTGTCCACTGCTAGATGACTGGCTGACTGGTTAAGTGCATGAATGAACAGTCATACAGGTTTTCCTGCTACAAGTAGCCAGTTAATGAATGTTTAAATGTAAGAAAAATTTCTTTGCAATTGTGATTTAGGCCACAATAGTAACTGACACGATAAGCACCGTGTATACCGTTAATCCAAGTCCTTATATCCGGCATAATGATGCCTTACAAGCTTTTCGTGCCTGGAGCTCGCTGCCAGCAGAAATCTTCCTCTTCCAATTAATCAGAATTGCTCTGGAGGTCTTGCTGCGCTGTCTGCTATCTTTCCTCCTCCATTCAAACATTTCTCATTCCCCCCCCCCCACACATCAGCCACGTTAATTAGAACTTTTACAAATGAAATGTCAAACACTTTTTTTTTTTTTTTTTTTAAAGGTGATGAAATTCGATGTGGTTAACAAACGTGACTGTTTTTGAATTCTTTACTCTGATTGGTCAGAATGTGGTGATTAACTTTCCATAATGGCGGCTTTGACTGTGATTCCGACGGTTAGGCAAAAACCTAGGTTTATACTAACGCACTTCTAGTAGTACATTTAGTACATTAACAGTACACCGCAGATGTAGAAGCGGGTCGGAATGAGGAGATATTTTTGTACCTTCTCAGTTAGGATCCGTTTGAAAAGCCCTTGCCGAGATGCGATATGTTTTAAGATCACAGATGTGTCGGATTCTTTGCCACATGCTTTACTGAACTTCTTAGCTTTCTCACAATGCTCATTATGCCTCTGACTGGAGGATAGATAATAATGTCCTCAACATCACATGAAACGGTTCAAAACATGAAGAAAAATATTGCCACAGAGAGACAGGGGGTGTTTGCACACAATGTCTTTATTATCTCTGTATGAAGGACCTGGTGGGAAACAGGAATACTACAGGTAGGGAGGAAATAATCAAAAGTGAAGGGGGCAGGGGTTAGCTCTGTGTTTAAGGCCCTGGAAGGTCCCAGGCTCAAACCCCAGCACCATCAAGTTGTCCCTGTTGGGCCCTTGAGCGAGGCCCTTAACCTTCAACTAGCTCAGATGTAAAATTTAATAAAAATTTAAGTCTGCCAAATGCCGTGAATGTGTGTGATGACCCAGAGTTATTATTACCAGCTCTAAGTTAACTATTTTCCTAATAACTTTGTGTCCTGTAGTGTTTTATTCCCCTTATACCTGAGAAATTCCCCATCAATGATTGTATGTATTTATGAAAGACACATTATTATTGAAAAACATCCTTCAAATGAACACATTATCATTATTATTCCATGTTAGAGCAGAGAGAATAGCTTTTCCATTTCTAGGCTCTCTTTTGTCACATTAGTTTAGAGGTAATTGATCCTAACTTACTATTGTATAAAGCTCAGAAATGCACGAGGGACGTTCAAGTTAAACTGGGACTTTTGATTGTGCAGAATAACAGATACGCCTTTCATTTCTCTATATAATCCCCTGCTGCACTAATCCACTTATCCCAGTGTTTCACTAGAGCTTGGATACCATCAAGGTCGAAAGTGTGTTCAAATATCAGGACTGTACGGGGGACGTCTCAATAACTCCAAGCCAAGTTCCTGTAACGTGCAAGTGGTGTTGGTAAATGATTGGGTGTAGGGTTCCCACAGACAGATCCGTCTCTTCCACAAGAAGTCATCCGCCCATTTTCTAGGATCAGGCGTTCCTCTCGCTTTATGTTCACGCGAACGACTGCAGTCGACTCTGTGCCACCTCAGTCGGGATTATCATTCACTGACATAAGGCCTTCTTTAAAACGTTTGCCGCGTTCAGATGTTTTACTGCGGCTAAGAGTCTCATCACCGCACTGCGCTTAAAATCGTCCGTAAATGTCAGTGGGTTTGACTTGATCACACTTTTGTTTGTTTTTATTTAAATATGCTGAACACCCACAAAAGCATCCACCTTGTGAAAGTTGTTACTATAGCAGCGCTAACATCTTACGAGTACATTAATATAACTTTTGCAGTCAGAACTGTCGTCTGTGTCAGAAGTGCTCTTAGAAAACAAGACAATGCTTCCTGACCAATATGAAATTCAGCAGTGCTGTGGTGTAACAATAGTTAATCCTTACGCAAGAATTGGCTGCTGCAGGAAAGAAGAGACTCAAAAGACCCGACACCTGCCATCTTGGAGAAAATGAGATGAAAGCCGAAGTTCATCTTAAAGAGGACTGGCTTTAAAAAAAAAAGTATCCCTATCTGAATACTAATGATTGGGAGGATGTGTGAGAAAAACCGTTGACAGAGGGCCTAGGGAAGTTTGATCAGACTTTCGGAGATCTTTTTCACAGACCGTTCTGACAGACTGAGTAAAAAAAAACAACAAAAAAAAAAACAAAGAATGAGTGGTGGCTCGTCCATAGGGGCAGACAGGGCATAAACCAGATATAATTAAGTCCAGACTCACAACTAATACTAATTAGTTCTTCTGAGTGAGAAATTATTTTACTAAATTAGACAGATAAAAGCTGCTACTCATTGATTTGCTCGATGTTGTACTATAATTAACTAAATGATAACTGAATATTGTCGTAATGTTATTGTTGCACCTACTTGTCGAAGATGGAATTGTGACGAGCATAAAAAAATGAATAGAGATCCACTGGGGCGGGAATCATGCTGCCCCATGTTTGCCCCACAGTTTGGCTCACAGCTAATGATATTTCCTCTTGTGATTTTTGTGAACACAAAATAATTATTGTTTTCTCAATTGTTAAAAGCACTATACTGTACAAATAAAAATGAATTTAATTGAATTGAGTGTTAATGCACTGATTATTTTTCCACCACAAAATTGAAAAGCCTTACATATAACTTAACACATGGGAACAGTATCCTAAGTCATGGCCATGGTACAATTTAGTGAAGCTGTGCAATAATTAAATTTTTGTGTGTGAGCAAATCTTACCTACTTTCATCACACCAGGATCAGGGCGTATTCGCATACTGTACTCTCATACTGTACTCTCAAGGGGAGAAAAAGTTGCCGCTTATCTATTTCATTTAAAATGTCAACACTCAAAAGCCTATTAATTCAAAAATAGGTCAAGATCAATCCATCACTGTGCGTAGTGTGAACATCATTCAATCCAGCGAGTGGGTTAGGATCCGAATCCACCATGTTCAGGATAAAGCACAAGATTCATCAGGAATTAAACATAAAAGGTTCTTCACTCCAAGCATCACTCTAAAAAATGTTTTCGGACATCCCTTATTCTGAATTATTCCACATAAAGGATGGTTTAAAGGCTTTAAATGGAACAGTAAAAGTGTTTCGAGGGCCAGTGAATTATTGTCATCTGAAACAATATACCTAGTGGCTTATGATATCTGTCGCTTCTGGTAATAATTCAGGAGACAAAGATACAAGGGGGCAAACAAAATGCTGAGACAGAGAGAATGAGACGGCGATAAAAAGCATTCACGGTGTTTAGGATATACAGCAAGGGCTCTTCGACTCCACACAGGAGACAGTGTGGCGAGTCTTCTGCTTGTACACAGCTGATTCGACTAATCTGGTGATTGCCAGCTTCAGTGGGTGTGTTTACAGTAGGTTAGGTATCAGTGAATTGCAAACCAGACGGAAACACTGGCTCTCCGGGACTGGATTTGAAGAGCACTCACATACTCCGATATAGAGTGCGACATTTGCACCACCTTCACAGATGCTCCTTCTTCATCACATGGAATGATCCAATTACACTACAAAAGTTTTCATTTTCCGCCCCTTTTATCCGCAATATTTAGCTCACTTTGACTTCTAAGAGCAAAGTTCAGCCTTCGTTCACGAGTGCTTTCTCAAACTTCTCCCAGAATGCACAAGTATTCACAAACGGCAGCGCCGAGCTCTAATTGATATCCGGCTGTTTTGATATAAAAGCGTTGGATTAAACTTACAACTTAAAATTCCTTTAAAGCCATTAGACAAGGAGATCAACAGCACACAGGAATCAACACGTAATCCTCAGGGGTAAACGCTGGAGCCGTTCCATTTCCATGCATCTACAGCGCATCCGCCTACTTACAACAAATACGGCCGGCTAATTGAAATAATCCATAGTCAGATACAAACAGACGGCGAGAGAGAAACAGAAAGAGTGATGTTCGCGAGAGCGACGGCTCCATTTTCATGCATTAACCCATCACGATGACGAACGGCTCATTCGCGCAAGGTGACACCTTTATTCCATTAACACAGCACTTATTTAAAAAGTTGAAAATGACAATAAACATCACAATACCCAGGGTAATGAGGCTTCCCTTCTAACTCGAACACATTCAGGAGATCTAGTCATTATTTTTAATAGTGTGTGCCAACAAGTCCATACAGTAATGAAGACGACTGATATAATTACAACACTTTACATCAATCTCGAAATTTACACACATGTACTGGAGTCTGTCTAGGTAAAAATACCGTTACCCAGTGACGCCTTAAAGACATTTTAAAAGTGAACCCATAATTTTTCTAACAGCCAAATAATTAACCCGATGCCTGTTATTACAGTAAGTGTGACATTCTTCAGTATGTATACAGTTCTTGGCCATGATATTGGTGGTGAACCATATGGTGGCGGTATCTTGTCGAGAAGTTCAAATTCAATAATCAGGACTTATGGCAAACATTATTGGGTATAATCCATATATATTTAACCTAATCAAACAGAGTTGATCAACCTACAAGGCTACAAAATCAATATGTACGTTCTCTCTTCCTTTCTCTCTAAAACTTTAAGTTTTAAACCTTTAAATGGAAAGTTTTAGCCTGAAATGGAAAGCTAGTGGACTATGTAGGGTGTACAATCACTTGGATTTGGGATTCAGCCTTTTGTTAGGAACTAGTTAGCTTTGTAGCTCGCGGTAAACTACAGTATGAACCGAAAAACACGGATGGTTCACATGCGTTTCGACTTGGTAGCGATTACTATTTGACCCGTTTCTTTCACTTTTGTTGCTGCTTCACAGTTATATAGATGTGTTCGAGAAGACACACAAGTGCTTTTTAAGTGGTTTGTTTCGATAACTTGTAGAATCAAACGCTCCGCTGAATCTGTATGGATCGCAGACGGGGGGAAAAAAAGCCAATCTACAACAAGTCAAGCGATTCACAGGAATGCATAATAAACCATGGAGGTGGTGGACAGTCCTGAGATACATACCAGATTTACTTTATATTTCCAGCTCCATTAACGTTCAGGTTCTGGGTTTAAATCCCAAATAACCTGAAATGCAAAGCTACTGCACTATTTGTAGGGTGTACAATCACTTGTTCCACACACCAAGTAGTGCCCTTGATCAGGGGTTAGAGATGGATTTGGGATTCAGCCTCGTTTTAGAAGGTTTAGAAGTTATTAGAACACCCAGGACATGGAGTGATGAATATAGTTTAAAGTTCAAATGCTGTTCTCGTTTATCATCATCAGTCACGGAGTGCCTCTGGTGCAATCAGTGCAATAATTAAAGAGTGTCTCCACAGCCCCGCCCACTTCTCTTATGTTGGCTCACAAGACCAACATCAAAAATCCCTTAGATCAAATCTGACAGTGAAAGCAGCTATAAGGCAAAATTTGTCTTGAATATTTCATGTCCTTCAGTAAAGGAGAATTTGATAGTGAAATAAAAAATTTTAATTTCTTCTTATTTGTACTGAATACTAAATCTCCCAACGCTCCCTGGCTCCTTTAGATCTACTGTACTGTATGAAGCTTGATTTGTTTTCCCTCATAAGCAGAACGAGGTATTCTGACATCCCGTCAATCAAGTAAGGTTGTGTGCGATGATGTAACAGTCAAAATTTTCGAAAAGGAACCTTTCCTTAGAAGATATTTTTGATAATCGTATTTCTTGTGGCATTTTGCTCTTTAATATTCTTAAGGTATACAACAGTGGAAAAGCAGACGAGTTGTTCGGCTGTCAATCGGACGCAATTCTGGATGAAATCCTCAATTCTGTGGTGCATGAGAGCGCAAAAAAAGACGACAAATCCACCGTCACGTCTTCACCTGACCCGTTTCTTTCACTTTTGTTGCTGCTTCACAGTTTTATAGACGTGTTGGAGAAGAAGAACAACAAAAAAGAGACAAGTGCTTTTTAAGTGGTTTGTTTCGATAACTTGTAGAATCAAACGCTCCGCTGAATCTGTATGGATCGCAGACGGGGAAAAAAAAAAACAATCTACAACAAGTCAAGCGATTCACAGGAATGCATAATGATGCGCCGAAATGTACCTTGCGACACCTTGGCACAACGTCAACGCTAATTCGTTGGATATTAGAGATGTGAAGCAAACACATTTACACATTCTCTCTCTCTCTCACACATACATTTTCAAAGAAAAAAAACTAATTAAGCACAAATGTGTGCACGCATGCATCCAGCAGTTAGAGGCCTGTGCACATGCTACCAAAAACCGGCTGCTGTTGTGTCATCTCAGTGACCTGGCAAGTGCTTGTCATTATGCACAACAAAAGCAATTACCCATGAATGATTTGCTTTGGCGATGCAAAGCCTTGTTGCCAGGCAACACTCATGTAAATGAAGAAAGCTTGATCTCAGACTAAAAAAAAAGTACAGGGACAGTTGAGTCGAGTGACAGAGACAACTTTAAATATAGCAACGTGTTCATATATAAAGTGATTCGTGAGCTGAATGGTGCGGGATTTTTATCTTCTATATATGAAGCAGAAAAATGTTTGATTAAAAATGAAAAATAGTTTTTTCAACCAAATCTACAAAACCCACCTGCGATCCGACACCCACCTGACATCTTGGCGAATGAAAATACGATTACAGCAGACAAATATAAAATTATAAAGCTTAGTTCTAATCAAAGTATATTAAAATGTTAAGCAAAAAGCGATTTTTTATCGGCAGATCATTTTGTTAGTTTTAGGAATTTATTTCTTGAAAGAAGCAAAATTTTCTGCCAATAGAACAAGACATTTTCATTTACACCGTTGTGTATTCGACTGGAAATAAGTTTAATCCTTCTTATTGGTACTTTTTGATTTTAGGAAATTGCAGATACGCTTCACTAGATTCAAGAATATTTCACTCATTTTTTTTGCAGTGCTTGGGCCGGTACTAAAGCTGTACATCAGTAAGGTGACATTAGTAACCACCATCTTGCTTACTGAAGTTAACTTTTCACACTACATGTAATGATTCTAGATTTTAGTAAGTTCCCGAACATTCGAGTTACGAAATTTACGCAGATACGAATGGACTGCAGTTCCGCAGTTCCAAACCATGTCCAATCAACTGAATTTACCACAAGTGGACTCCAATTAAGCTGCAGAAACATCTCAAGGATGATCAGGGGAAA
>JAQQZT010000033.1:2843370-2868700 GCA_030068275.1 Clarias platycephalus | reverse complement strand
CGTGTGTTTTTTATAAACAGAGTCAGAAAAAAAAAAAAAAAAAAAAAAAGGGTCCACACTCCAGAAAAAGTAAAACGGTATGATGTACATTATATTAATAATATTGTCACATATACATAATTAACGCATAGGAGTAAATTCTATATTTAAATATTTATACATGTTTCTTTGCCTGACTCTTCATGTGTGTGTGTGTGTGTGTGTGTGTGTGTGTAATGACAAAAAGTGTGACAGAAAGAGGAAAATAAAAATCTGAAAATCTTTTTTTTTCTGTACATGTATTAATAATTAATAAATAATAATAGTAATAAGTCAGACTGTTAAAAGTATTAAATCAGCCACGGACTCGTCCGCAACCTGCGACATTTCCTCTGAAGATCATCCGATCCTGCTGACCGCATGAAATTAACAAAATTAAAATAGTCGCACGACCGAAATACATATCCATAAGCAAATTAATAAATAGGACGATAAGTTAACAAAAACATTCAGATCAGAACAGTTGTGTCAGCAGTAAATGAGTGAGAGCAGAGAGAACTCAAGAGAACAACCAAGAAGAAATGACAGCCATTACAGCTGTGCCAGATGTTGACATACAGTACGATGAGTATGAAGTCGATATCTCGGATGTTTAAGTTACAATTCTAGCCTCACCCCAATGTTCAGATGCACACCGTTTAAACAGGAACCTCTTTCTGCAAAGAAAACTAATAGACCAGGAGGTCTATAGGGTCACTGGGGTCATATGCACGCCTGTAAGGTACATTTTCGACTGCATTGGAAGCAGTAGACCTGATACTGTGCAGCTTTATCAAAAGATACTACCAGAACCTTTCTGACTGATGTTACCTCACCTGCTGTTGTGGGCAGAGAACCCTATTAGGCCTGGAAGGCATCGAGTGATTTGTCAAACACCAGCTGAGAACATCATTTTCTCTTTCTTTAAATCAGGCGGAAGCTGCAGTGGACTGTTCCTATATTCTCCTGACTTGGTGGCCATTTGTTTCCAGACAGATTGATAGCGAGGAGTGCCCAGTGGTATACATCAGCATGGCATGCACTCATTAACATGCCAATCAGCCATTGGCACCTGAAAAGTCAGCTGTTTAAGTGGTGATGGGGAAACCCAGGGACATGGACGGCTGTGGTGGATGTCCTCTCTTGCTGGAAGGGACGATTCTATCTGGAAAAACAAACAACATATTGAATGAACACCATCACCTGTGTGTGACTAACGCCAAGCTATTTATATACTGTGCATTTTGCAGTTGGGTGGGAAAAGCAGGAATGATTGAACTGGTGCAGAACTGAGATACCGGGGATTATCCAGACAGTATCCTGCTGAGCCAGTGTGTGTGCGTGCGTGCGTGTGTGTGTGTGTGTGTGTGCGCATGCTACAGTATGTAATTTCCCATGATTTCCTTTCTCTTTTTGAGAAAATAAACCATCACACTGCCCTTTCCGACATCTACCTCCAGTCTTCTCGGTTCCCTTCCAGCTGCCAAGGTATTAAATCCCTATAATCTTTTCATCACAGAATTGCACAATTCTGAACCAAACATGAACCTGGAAATGTTAGCCTGCTAGCATACAGTAACCACAAAAATGAACTTAATGCTATATGAGACTGTGACAAGGTGGCATGGTGGTGGAGTGGTAACATTGTGGCCTCGTACACTGAGGGTCGAGAGTTTGAGATCTGCCTTTGTGTCCGTTACCCCTTTTCCACCAAAGTTAACCCCATCATGTCTGGTGCTGGTACCGGTTCAATAGCAGAGAGACTGCAACAGATTTGTACTGTACATTGATCAGAATACACTCTAGACCGTTAAACTGTTAAAGCTGTGGGAATAATTACCAAAATTGTAACTAGTTTATCCTGTGCCACTTGAAGACATTTGGTACTCATGGCTGAGTTCTTCATTCTCTTGCACATGCCATGTGCAGTCTGTTTGGCAGGCTTGTAACTGGCAAAGCGTGTTCACTAAACCAAAAGTGAAAAAACTGGAAGAATTTGGAAATTAGTGTGTGTAATCATACTTGGCCAAAGATTGACAACATACTGAGAGGCACTCGTTATCGCTGGCCGTCCCAGATTTCTGGGAACCGTAAACAGCTGTTTCTTGGTTTTGCCAAAAAACTGTAGAAGCCAAATCTCAGTGACAGGCTGCCGCCATTCACACAGGATTTTGCAAGCTGTCAGTCAAGGAACTGGGAACTCAAACGAGCTCGCTATGCTGTGATGCCAGAAAAATACAGATGACAAATTCGCTACCTGGTGTCGCCACCAATTTATTCAGAGCGTGTAGGTGCTGCCTGTGTCACTTAAATTATCTTGTTAGTTAGATATCGTATCATAAATTGTTAGAGAATACAGTACAGTAAATCCCTTACAAACAATTGTGGAAGTTAGATCACCCACCCGTCATTAGTGCATTCCCCCATCAAGGCAACTACTAGCAGTCAGTCAGGAAGGGCGAAGACCCTCACTTTTCCTCTCAACCTTGTGATGCCAGCCGCATCTTTTCGAGCTGATCGCTCATGCACCGTTGGGGGTGGCGTAACACACCCGGAGGACAGCGCCTTCCACTTGCGTGAGCTCATGACTGGCTTTAGAGCCGTTATTGATGTGAAAGCTTAAAGTACCTCTCATCCCTTCCATCTGAAGGAGCTCGGCCAATCAGAGGCTACAGCATCACCCGGGAATCGAACTAGCGATCTCCGGATGATAGGATCATGGAACGTGTGAAGTCTGTTGTGTAAATAATGTCGACAATATCATCCAAAAAGTGTAGAAAAGTGATAGAGGAGATGGAGAAACTTCTCAGTGGGTGGATGCAGGATCAGCATCAGCGGCGAGTCCTGCTCAGCATAATGCTAATTCAAGAGAAAGCTAAAAGTACATAGTATAAGACATATACTGTGCAAAGTTAATTGTGTTAGTGTCCTAGTACCTAGACAATGTTTGCTGGACTAACGAACAAACTGGACTTACGAACAAGCTCTCGTAACAGGACTTACTGTATTTGTATGTAGGAGACTTACTGTACTGCATACAGATAATAAAAAACAAATAAGTCCACACATCTTCAAGTTGACATCAGACATGAACTTGAGTGATT
This sequence comes from Clarias platycephalus, assembly GCA_030068275.1. Lineage (NCBI taxonomy): Eukaryota > Metazoa > Chordata > Actinopteri > Siluriformes > Clariidae > Clarias > Clarias platycephalus. The sequence continues at coordinate 2,865,578 of JAQQZT010000033.1, read as the reverse complement.
TAGTTGAGGTTGTAGAACTTTCATAGCCAGAATCCACATACTACACTTTCATTTTAACCTCTAGGTTCAACAGTTAAATAACAGAAAAGAGATTTTATAGTGGAGCAAGAAGCCATTAGTAAGTTTCTAGTTCAAATCTGAACTCCCTCCACCATGCTGTGCTCTCATTCTTTTCTTATCTAATCAGCACAGTGATCCAGTTTAAAAGGTGATAAGGTGCCATTACCTTACTCTGAAGAGCATCATTCCATTCTCAGCATGGATCGGTGTGTCCTGCAGCTCCCTTAGTACTAAAGGCAGTGGTAGAGAGGTGAGTCAGTGGTTTCTGCTGCTTTATTGCCCAGGAAAAGTGACTTTAAACACCAGTACCACCTCCATACCTGTAAAGGATATATTTTGAGGCTCTGCAGTTAACTATAATAAGCAGGACATATAGGAGAGTAGCTTCCTGAGTTCATTCGCAACCTACACATTTGTTTGATACTGCTTCTAAATCTAAAGCCTGAGTTTCTAGGCTATGCGAGAGAGGAGCTCATATACAGACTGTGCAAGTCCAACTGAAAAGCAAACGACAAATCAAACAATTGTCTTGGTATGGGAGAATCATTGTGAAGTATCTGCTTGGTTTCTCTTACATGTGTTTTTGGGGAGGGAATAAATACAGTAATCCATCTTGGCTTCATTTATCATACCCATGACTGCACTGAACATCCTCCTCAATTGTCCATTATGATGTGTTATAAATACAAACATCAAACCGCACTACCTCAATACCTCACTGGTTGGTTCCTTCAAGCCTGTCCAAGGTGGTGCACCAGTTCTTATGGGGGGGAAAAGATGCCTACAATTCTACTAGACTGGACAAATCAAATTAGCTTGAGGATGATCATCCCAGGGCATTAATGCAGTCCTACACCACCGAACATCACCATTTAGCTCCAGTTTCGTGTAGTTCCCTTAATGGCATCCGGGCCATCTGCCTCTCAAAAGACACCGCCCATCATTCTGGAAAATGTGCAGCATCATGTTGTGAACCTGCCAGAAAGAAGAAACCACTATGAAGATCATAAAGTTTTTGTGTATATGTATGACTCAACAAGTCAAGTTCAAACTTCCTGCTGAATCATACTGCGGACTTCTTTTCCACAGTTCCATCTTTCTGTGTCTAATGGTGCTCAACAAGAACTCCGATGTTATAGTCCAGGCTCTTATCTCTTAATGTGCATTTGGAGCTAGGCTAACCCTGAAATGACTACACTGTGCATAAAGAAATGACCCATTAGCACTAAATACTAGGCCATCTCTGAGAGTTTCAATACTTTTGATAGTTTTCAGATTATTGTTGAAATGTACTTTTCATGCCTAACACTTATATGAAACACTGCCAAATGCCTAAACGTAAAATGTTCAGTGCATTGTTGCCAGAATCAGACTTTTAATGATAAATTGGACCAGATTTCAAACAAGGTAGTGAAAAAAAGTCCTCAACTGGCTTTGAATGACTTTGTGTACAAGTTGGATCTAAATGTTCCCACTTTTCAAAAGCATAGCTTATGGTGAACAAAGGCAAAGTGCAGACAGAGTTCTGTACATCGTGATGCACTCAAATATGTACTGCAGATGCTGAAGATTAGAAATGCATAGAAGTGTTTGAGTTTTCGTCTCAATGCCAAAGCGACCAAAGAATTGTACAACAATTCATATGTGTAGACTGATGCCGAAGTGGAATTATTCCTTATGCTTTCAATTGATTGCAAACCCATAAGACCCATAAGACCCATAAGCTAACTGGTGTTAGCTGGGAATATTGCAAGTAGAGCTGCATGACTTGATTTTTAAAAAAGTAATTCATTAATTAAAAAAAATTAATGAATCACATTGCATTTATTTTGGCATGTACATAACTCCGATACATAACTGTTCAGTGCACCATTTTGTATTCAGATGTATTTATTTAGGCTAACAACCACCACCATTATATTTTTTAAAAATTATTTTAAAAAGTCCATATTTTGATTTTTATGCAATTAATTGTGCAGCACTATTTGCAAGTGAACAGTTTGACATCAAAAGGAGATAACTTTTTTTTTTGCAGTTTGAGAAAAACAAGATTTTTACAGATGAAGCAAAAAGTATTACTAATTTATAGAAAATATTTTGTGCATGATTTCTTTAAAAAGCTTTTAAAACACAGAGTTTTTAAAAAGCAAAAATTGCGTCAAACTTATTTCGGCTACTAGCATATGTACTGATCGTTGATAGGAAAAGCCCATGTAGCGGGAATTTAAGCACATAACACTGGGCTCTCAGTTCAGGTATTTTACACGCCCTCACCAGGACTGCTGCAGATGTTTGCTCTAACGACCTGTGTTGCTTCACCTACTGTAGTGGCGGTTCACATCACTGCTTATTATTAGCACCACAGTTTCAGAACGATACAAACTGGTTTTAAAATTCCTGCAGGAATTTTATCTGATCCAGAATTGATCTGTCCATTCATCTTTGAAGGTTCAGGGGTTTTTTTTTGGACTAAGTAATAATGCTGTGTCACTCTTTCGTTTGTTTCTTGAGGATTTTGATGGCTTGTAGGTGCATTATGGTCATTTCTGTGTCTTTCGCATACTCCATGAACTATCGCGTTGATTGGCTCTGTTGAGTGATGCGTATAGCCACGCCCAACTCAAGGTGAAAAAGTGCTTAATTGGCAAAAAAGGTGCTACTGTAGATGCTGTGACATTATCTGTCACATACCTTCACTTCTACTCGACATTTTGATTTCATTTATGGTGCAGGTTTAACTTCAGGCAAATACCCAAATACTGCCAACATTTCATTACATTTTGTCCAGACAATTTTGTGTGATGCTGTGACAATCTTTCTGGACAGACAGAAACATATACAGACAATGTGTACATACTGTATAAATATATGTATATACACGCTAAAGACAGAATTTTCTGACCAACGTACGGACTAAACATCCCTTTTAATGCATTTGTTTTACTTTCAATGATTATGGCTCACAGCTCAAGAAAATCTAAATATTAGAATACTTCATTTTGATAATTAATTAATTTTATAATTTATAGATTATTTAATGCTAAATTATTCTTCATACACTATAAATACTGTGCATCTCTTGGTCTAGTTCAGTAGACACAACCACAATCATGGGGACGACTGCTGTACAGTTGTCCAGATGATGATCATCCACATCTTCCACAAGGAGGACAAGCCACAGGTCATTGCTGAAAGGGCTGGCTGGAAATGTACATGGAATGGAGAAGTGTGGTAGAAAAAGTTGACAAGCAACACGAATGACCAGAGAAAGTCAGGAGCGTCTTAGTTGGGCTAAGGAGAAAAAGAACTGGACTGTTGCTCAGTGGTCCAAAGTCCTCCTTTCAGATCTAAGTAACTTTTGCATTTCATTTGGAAATCAAGTTCACAGAGACTGAAGGAAAAATCCAAGTTTCCACAGTCTGTGATGATACCTGCTGGTGTCGGTCCACTGCTGGTGAGGTCTGCTGATGAGTTTAATGGAGATGCTGATTTCCTTTTCCAGCATGACATGGCATCTGCCCACAGTGTCAAAACTACCACTAACTGGTTTGCTGACCGTGATATTACTGTGCTTGATTGGACAGTCAACTCACCTGACCCGAGACCTATAGAGAAGCTTTTCAAGAGTATTGTCAAGAGGAAAATGAAAAAACACCTGACCCGAGACCTATAGAGAAGCTTTTCAAGAGTATTGTCAAGAGGAAAATGAAAAAAACACCTGACTCGACAATGCAGAAGAGATGAAGGCCGCCATCAAAGCAACCTGGTCTTCATCAATCGTCAGTGCTCCAGACTGATCGCCATGCTGCACTGATGCAGTCATATGCGTTATGAGAGCCCTGACCAAGTACTGAGTGCATAAATGAACATACTTCATACTTTCTGCATTTTGTTTGGCACTTGGAAAATATTCCAATATCCTCTGTGTTTAAATATTTAGATTTAAACACAGAGCTGTAAACTGTATTTATCAAAATAATAACAAAAAAAGACTTGAATTTTTTCACTTTAATAATTACATTTAATTTATAATGCACTTTATATTTGAAACAAATCTCAAAGTGCTGTACAAATTTACATACTGTATAATGAATCTAGAATTTAGAATCTAGAATTTTCGCTTATCATAAATTTTGCTTATTGAATTAAATTAAGTAAAAAGATGCACTAGTGTAAGTGTGAATTTTGTGATAAAAAGAAGGAAAAAAAAAAAGCTATAACTCGACCTCCAACAATTTATTTGTCTGATGGGCACAAGATGGATAAATCAAACTGCAGTTGTGTTTGTGGTAACATTATGATTAGGTAGCATATATTTGAATTAAATGTCAAAATTGTGAAACTGAAAATATAAACCTACAGTAGCAAGCAACAACTATACATGCATTTGTTCATCTTCAGGATGCAGGAACATTGGGTGAGAGATTGGAGTACACCCTGGATGTGACACCTCACTCACACCTTCATGGCCAATACTACACATTGCACCAAGTGCTATCCCCCCCCCAAAAAAACCCACCACTTTCTTTATAACAACAAAAAACGAGTTTTCCTGGGAACACTAAAAAGTGCTTGCACACTGAGCCATGCAAACTAAAAGCACACATACAAGTTCTACACTGTTCCTTCTTCTGGAAAGAAGGTTCTGTTTGCAAAACTGCTGCTGCGCCTCTGATTTCATATCAGCTTTGGTTACGGAGATTTCCTCTGATTCATCCATCTTGATGGCAATTCAATTTCTCTCCTACCTTACCAGTCATCTATTTACATCAGTGCTAAATGATGACAGAGTATATACATCCGCACACTATTACATAGGCAGCCGAATGAACCTGTAGGTCCATATCATTGTGGAATCAGGCGATTATTTGTCTGATGGCCTTGGAAATATTACTACTACATCATGGTACCTTGAAATATCAATATAGGACTATAAAATTCTCTCTCTGACACTCACTCGTTATCTGTACTACTTATCCTGTACAGGGTCATGGGAGGCCTGGGTCACAAGGTGGGATACATCCTGGATGGGGTGCCAACCCATTACAGGGCACAAGTGCTTACTCACCCTCAGACACACACACTTTGGAAATGCCAGTCAGCTTACACTGCATGTCTTTTTGTGTGGGAGGAAACCCAAGCATCCAGAAGACCCTATGCATTTAGAACCCTTGACCCTAGAGGTGTGAGGCCAGTGTTCACCACTACACCACCAAGCCGCCTCGTAAAATACTCCAAAAAGCATTTTTCCATTAAGGTCAGAATCAGTTTAACCCCTCATCCATGAGTTGTCCATTACAGGCTATAAAAATTTTAGTGGCATTTAACCCATTATTCATATCACAGGAAGTGCATGGCAGGAAGTTACATCATTCAACTACGCTGAAGAGCATGGGGAGAAGAAAAGTGCATTTTGATATTGTGATATTGACGGTCAGGCTCTCAGTCGTTTTAAATAAATCGTTACAATGTCTCTAATGTCTTCATCTCACAGTCAGGGACGCTAGTTAGCAATGTCTTGTTTACTTGCTAATTCTACGCTAAACTGGCGGTGGGCGTGAAGGACAAAACACAACTCCATTTCCCCAAACACAATCATATGTCACAAAAGAAAAAGATTTCCCAAACCACAGCCATAATGTAAAACATTTCACAAAAACGCTTTGGGAAACAGAAACATGGTTTTGTGAAATGTCTTTGTCTTTTGGGATTTTTTATTTTTTTTTGTACTTAAGGGGCCACCGTATAAACTCCACTCTTTGACTCTCTTAAAAGTGAAATGCCCTCAGAGAGCAAAGACACTTTGTAAACAAAATAAATAACTAAAAAGACCCTTAAATGGGTTAAAACATTTTGAATGGTTAAATGTATGACAGCCCAGTCATGGGATCACTCAAATATGTTTCAAGAACCAGAATAAAACCATTAAGGATTGTAAACTTATTACAGCATTACAAATATTTAAGTGTTTTTAAACACCAATTAAAGTTTCAACAGCAGAACAGGAAGATTTTTCTAAACAGGAAGAGACTACTTGCATTATTAAAAAAATACAACTGTGGCATTTCTGCATATTCACTGTTTATGTTCTAACTGGAACTGCTGGTGTATGAACTTCTGTTGAACCTGCGGTTCCTTCGTCTTTCTCATGGAGTGTGTGGTCCGGTTTGCTCTTCTATTATACTCCATATCACAGAACACCCTGTCAAGCCATGTCACAGGACCCCTTCTCTATCCTCCATCCCCACATTTCAAGAACAGGAAGCAATTTGTATTCCAGAACTCAGAGCCTATTACAGCAATTTTTTTTCTAAACAATGTTTAGTCTATTCTATTGTGTTTAAGCTTCACTTGTACAAATAAATGCTCATACTGAGGATAATCAGGTTACAGCAGTTTTAGGATAAGAAGTAAATGCATGAAATAAATGCAAATGAATTAAAAGCACTAATTTACATACATGTGAATCATTATCCTGATTTCAGTTGACTATTTAAATATATTTGTACATATTCTCTCCCTATATATGTCTTCATATCTTGAACTTCCAATACAAAATGCCAAACTCAGTGAAATAATACTGTGTAAAATGGCTTTTGTTGTGTGTAACAATTTAATTTTATTTCCAGATTATTTATTTTATAAGGATGTAAAACTATTTTTAAAAAAGGGCTAAACTTAATATATTTTGTGCACAAGAATATTCCTGTTTTGTAAAATCACATTTCTCATTTTGAGCATTCACATTTTTTTAAAAATAACATTGTTGTTTTTTTTTTATCTTTTTTTTTTTTTTAATGAAACAAAAAATACTAATATATACTTTTTGAAATGAACACATTACATGGGGTGAAATTTGTAAATTGAATTGTGTTCAAGGTTGAAAGGACTTGACAAACGCAGGCAATGTTGGAAGAAATATATTAAAACGTATGACTTACTTAATAAATGCTGAATAATTGTAAAGCCAGCATGCGTCTGATTTCGTACTTAATTTTTTAAAAGCAGTTCCTAAGCGAGTGGCGAGAACAGAGAGCTCACTGGGGTTAATTAGACTCCTGATGTATCTGTGATGATGAGATAAATTGGTGATGAGCTGCACCTGAGCTCTGCTGAAGACCTCGAGCTCGGCCTGAGTGGTGAATTTGGGGATTTCTCACACTGAAATTAAAAAAGGACAAAAAATATATATATATATATTTTTCACACAATGTCAAATGATGGAAATAAAAAGAAAGGCAAAGCACCGGGTGAAAAGAAGTCTTCTAAAAGGAAAGGAAAGAGAAGAGAGACCTATGCTGTGTATATCTATAAAGTGTTGAAGCAGGTGAGTTGTTTATGTAAATAAATAAATAAATAAATAAAAATATAACGTTTGTGTTTTCTCATTCTTTGCTTTGATTTAGACACTTTAAAAAAAAAATCTGATTGGAGCACTATGGAGTGGATCCGTAAGTGAACAACGTGGTCTAAAATAATAATTAATAACAATCTGCGACACTCACTTTCTCAATGTAAACTTAACATTGGCTGTAAATGAACAGATACTGTTTTCACATCGGTACCATATGATGCAATATTACCATATGATACCGATGTGGAAAATATTTTTTATTATGATAGAATATAATTTTTTATTTTTATAGGCTATATATTATTTTATGTTTGCAGAACAATATTAATTCTTAATAAAACAATGAATTTGAGATGTTGGTGAAAAGAGCCATTCTTTTTATCTTGTTTGGGTCAGTTATTATTAATAAATAAAAATATTCATGATTGATGTCGCATATCTCTATAGAAGTCTTAAATCCTACTTGACAATTTTTATGATAATCAATGTTTACAAGTGAGCCATTTCAGAAAACTTAAACCTTTTAAATATTATCCATCAAGTTCATCCTTGTTTTTGATTAAGGAATACATCTTTAAGACACTTTTTGCCACTTTCATTATTACTTGCATTTATTCAGAAACCCTTGTTTGTTCCCTGTGTATCAACAGCTGGGTTTTTTTTTTTTTTTTTTTTCTCTCAGCAGTGATTGCTTTTCAGTTCATCACTTTTGTAAAGAGAGATTATTATTATTATTTGAATAACTGTAACTTTCCTGTTTGCTATAACACAGTTTTGCCATTTTGATTAACGAGCGCATGTTTATTCGCCTTTCTGTGTAAAATCCCAAAAGATGAGCCACAGTGAGAATGCATAGAGGTGTTCCTATTAAAGTGGCCACTGGGTACACACTAAACTCTGAATCATTTGATTTTTGCAGGTTCACCCAGACACGGGAATCTCGAGCAGAGCGATGAGCATCATGAACTCGTTTGTGAACGACGTGTTTGAGCGCATTGCCACCGAGGCGTCCAGACTGACGCAGTACAACAAGCGCTCCACCATCACCAGCCGCGAGGTGCAGACCGCCGTCCGCCTGCTGCTGCCGGGGGAACTCGCCAAGCACGCCGTGTCCGAGGGCACCAAGGCGGTCACCAAGTACACCAGCTCCAAGTGAGCGAGTCCGACTGACCGGTTTCTTTAGTTTTGGAAATAAAACTGCACGAACAAAATTGCGTGTTTTTGTCTCAAGTTATTTCGTTTATTCAGAATAATACAGTGATGTGCAAACTGGCTTAAGAAGGAAGTACTTATTATTATTATTATTATTATTATTATTATATATATATATATATATATTTTTTTTTTTTTTAGTTATTCTTTGTATTTATTTGTTCTATTATTATAGCTATTTTCCTATTTCAATATTAAATTGTGTCCAGAGCTGGACTTAATTTTTTTAAGTGTTCACATATGAAACTGCAATGGTTTAAAAAAAAAAAAGGCCTGAAATCCCACTTGTAACCAACCAGATCAAATGATTGTATGCTAGTTAGTTTTGAACTAAAACTGCTCCAAGTATAAATTCTAGTCTGCATTGTTTCCACACCAAACAAAATTTAAAACCAAATACCTTCCATACATAAAAATCAGCTCAGGAAGTAATGACAATAAATCATTATGACAAACATCAAGTAGTTACATAAGCAATAATAAGAATAATATAAATCATTAAGAAAAGGTGAGGGTAAATAGAAGCTAGAAATAATGTACAACTAAGAATGTGTGTAAATAAGCAAGAAATCACAAATGCAGAGGTTGTCAAAAAGAGGGTTTTTTTTTTTTTTTTTTTTTTCACCCTTGAGCCCCTTTTTATACTAAGGGTCGCCTCGAACCCCCACCTCTCTGATCACCTGAGCCACAGCTGGCCAAAAGAAAAGCAAGAATATAAACACATGCAATCATCCAAATAAAAACAGGACAAAACAGTTTGTAAAAGTAAAAACATCTATATAAATATCAATACAAATGAATAAAATAGAATTCATAATAGAAAAAAGTATGTATATATGTATATATACTGTGTACCTGATTTTACTGTATATCTGAGTTAAAGTCTCATGATGGCTGAATGGTTGTGTTCATTCCGTTAGTGAAAGCTGTAAATGTGAACAATGACCTCACACTGATTTGACATTTTGTAGACACACACGGTGTGATATTTTGCAGTAATACATGATAAGCACGAGATGGCAGTATTTGAGAACTTTTAAGCAGGCAGTCTCAACCAACTAACAGCTGAGACCTGGTGGAAATCAACAGCACTGAATGTGATTACATGAGTAAAAACCCATTTTACTGATACACTACTGTAGCTGAGGCGAATTAAAGCCATCAGTCTTATATCCGTGCATAATAGTGTAGTTATATTAATTATTTTTCTTTTTAAGGGATTTGTAGGTGGAATAAACCACTGTTCACATACAGTAAATGATTGTGTATGAACATGTAGGTTTGTCATGTGTACAGTAGTTGCTGATTAGGCCGGAAATTTCAGACATTTTGAAGTCAAAACTATTTTATTAATCATGTTCCTTGATTATTAAATTTTCACAAGGTGCACAAAATAGAAACAAACAAGCTTAATCTAGTGCTTAATAGGGCATTATAATTAATGCATTGTCTTGCACATCAGTTTTTATAGAACATTGTTTACAAAAGGGTGGACTGCAGTCACCTATTGGGCCATAAAAGTACTGCAGGTCTGTTGAGAGAGGTCATTTATAACAAATATATGAAAAGTGTATAATTTAAATTTTTGTAATTAGGTTTATAATTTCCAGAAACTATTTTTAATTAGGTATTTATATTTAAAGTAAATTTAACTAATAAAACCATAAAGCCATGGGATTTATACAACATGATACTCGTCATTTATCTTAGTCCCATGTGTTGATCACGTGTTATGATTTAAGGTTTGGTTGAGCTGCAGAAGATTTTCACATTTCAAATTGAGTCACAGCCTCATTAAGCTTGGGAATAGATGTTATAGAATATTTACCAACACATTCTTTTGGTAGAAAGAGTAACATCCCTTTCTTTTAAACGTGATCAGGTACCACCAACACAATAGCTTAACAAGTTACTGCTTAATTGAATTGACTTAATTTAACATAACAAGCCGAGATAACAGACTGGATTGGTCATAAGGCTTAGCACATTTTGCCTTAATTCTAATTGCCAGTCGTATTTGTGAATTTAGCCATGCTAATGCTAATGGCCGCTAATGATCATTTTGATCATTTACTCAAATGAGATGCTTTGTGTGATTGCATCTCATTCTCCTCAATAGAGGTTTGACAAAGGACTACATCCTAAAGTGCTACTCTTTAAACATCAAAGATCATATAAAGATATATATATATATATATATATATATATATATATAAAAGAACATACATCAAAATGCTGCAATTTACATTATGGTCAAATTTGCATAATTTCACAGGTAAATGACATGTTGTTTCATTTCGCTGTTCTCCATGAAAACATTAATTGCTTGAATTTGAAAAAAAATCTAAAAATGAAAACTGTTTTCCAAATGGAACAGACCTGAAAAAAGGTTTATGATAGATTTGCACTGAAATGAAAAAGCATGAAATTTAATATATGAAACATGATTTTGAAATATTAAATGAAACATTTAATATTGAGACATGTATAGTATATTTTCCTCACACAGACCAGTTGTTTTTAGTATCATTATTAAAAAAAAATTTATTTTCATGTATTTTTTAAATTATTTTTTTAAACATGTAAATGGCAAATTAATTTTTGCTGAATTTTATGTGATTTCTTTTTACATGCTATTTTACATGCATGTTAAAATGCATTTTCATATTAAAATGTGATTTATAGTAGTTTCAAACAATAAAGCTGTCTCCTACAATTTTCATTTTTAATCTAGAATTTTCTTAATAGGATTTTTTTTAAACAGATTTTTTTAGACACAGTCGCTTTTATATGAGATTTTTTTTTTTACTTTAGAATATTTGTTTTTCACATGCAGTTTACTCATTTGTATACTATGAATTTATTTGTTTTATTGTTTTACACAGAATTCATTGATTTTCATGTTAGTTTTACGTATTACACATATATCATATAGTTCTACACAATATTTAGTTGTAAATATGATTTATTTACATTGCCTGGTCAAAAAAGTCATCATTTAAGACGATGATCCAGATCAAGCAAAGAAAACATAAAGAGATTTTTAATGACTAGAATTGGGTTAAGAACTGACCAACAAGTTATTGAAACTTGGAAGGATAGTGTTGAATCAAGGAAGGAATGTGGTCAGAAAAGCATCTTGAATGAGCATGATCAGAAATCACTCTTGGTTGGAAGTTGCATTCTTAAAAAAATGTCCAGTAGGAATCAGAGCTATGTTTAATAGTGACAGTAAGAAACCCACCTGTTTTGAGACAACAAAAGGCTTCAGTTTGCTATTGAGCATAAACATTGGACTTTGGAGCAATTAAAAAAGGTCATGTGACCTGATGACCCCAGATTGTGCCTATTCCAGAGTGATGGGCGTGTCAGGGTAAGAAGGGAAGCGCATGAAGAAACGCACCCATCATGCATAGTGTCGACTGTACAAGCCTCTGGAGACAGTGTTATGATCTGGGGCTGATTCAGTTACTCAGGTCTAGACTCAACAACGTTATGTGGCAATAAAATGAAGTCAGCAGACGGCTGAATGTACAGAATGACCAGATTATCACATCTATGGAGTTTTACTTCCTCAGATTGTAAAAGAGTGGTTCTGGGAGCATGAAGAATCATTTTCACACATGATTTGGCCATCACATTGTGCACTGTAATCAAAGATAAAGGCTGTCGAATGAAATATTAGTGTGTGCAAGTTGTTTGGTCAGGCGGATTATTTTACTATGAAGTTTTATACAATTAATTTAATTTAATTATTTAAGTTTAAATTAATTGTATACACGATTCCTTTAATTTTGCATGTGATTATTTTTTTAGACAGGACAAAAATTCCCACTGTTCCCATTTTTGCACGTGATTCCCCTCATTTTAAGATGTCTTTTCACACTTACGTCTTATATATATATATATATATATATATATATATATATATTTATCACATATTATTAACTTTATGTTTTTAGGTCTGGTGTAAATCTTGTTAAAATGCGTTTTAACATTAATTACAAAGTAATTTCCTACTAACTTGCATCCAGACAACTGGAAATTCTGTTATGTGGTTTTCATGTTGATGCTATAATAATGGAGACCTGCATAATGATTGGAATCTAGAAACTATAAACATTAAATTATTGTCTTTAGTACTTCTGTATGACTTTCAGCTAAAAGATGATGATCTGATAAGTTTGGTGGCATAAAACAAGGAAGTTCTCAAAAAAAAAAAAAAAAAGTGTCGTCTAATTAGCCTTGCGGTTGTTTTGTTAATCAAGGCCTGGTCAACAATGTATGTAGGTTCGAGCTCAGTATATGGCGGGCAAGCTATTGCAAACTGGAGAGGGGGGGAGGGGCAGAGACACCTTGGTTTGGAAATAAATGGTGCTTTTTGTTTTGCATTAATCAGAGCTACAGCAACGCAGCCTGAGCAATGCCGGGTGTTAATGTGGTGTATTGCATTCCGTCTCCCTCCCCTGCTTGCTCTCTTGCTCTCTTGCTCTCTTGCAATGTGCCTTGATGGTCTGATGTATGCTAATGAGAGCATGTCTGCGGACGTATTACGGCGCGTGTGATAGGGTCATTAATGACAGTGTCTTAAGCACTATCATCATCATGACCATTTTCTCTCTGATCTCCCGGTTCCTCGCTGATCCCCCCTTTTTCTCTTTCTCTCTTTCTCTATCTAGAGTCATTTCTCTCCCTCTCTCTCTCTCCCTCTCTTTCTACTTCCCTCACTCTCTCTCTCTCTCCCTCTTTTGGGAGAGTGTTATAAGCACATTATGGATCGGGACATTAGTGACTAATGTAGTCACTGGGCCCCGCATTGTTTTGGTGTGCAAGTGCATCATTAGAAAATGTTCCACTTGGCGGGGAAGCGCGTATTAGGGGCGCTCGCGATGAAATGAGGTTGTGATCGATTGTTAAATTTATCGAGAGCTATTAGATTGAAATATGAACCTCTCAATTGTCATAATGAAGAGGGGCTCCATTTGTGCGGGGATCAACAGCACATCGTATAGCGAGCTAAACATTGCAGGTACCGGCTTAAACGCTGGAAGGGTCATTTTTCCCCCCTATTTCGGTCTCATTCTTCATGGCATCAGAATTCTTTCAGTGTTCTTTTTCATGGCCTAAGAAAGCATTACGGAAACACGAAGCCAAGCTAGATCCCTGACTTGGTACAAATCTGCGCATTTGCATGCTAACCTCGTCTCTATGTCACACATTGGGCATTTGCATTTAATACTACGCCAGTGCCATTTGGCCCTGAAGTGTTTGAACGGGAAACCGTTTCATATCACGGTCTATAACTGACTCGGTTATGCTGCGGCATGTTTTTCTTCAGGAAGTTGCTACTTTATTTAAATTGCATACATCCAGGTCTCTATACTGTTATTTCCGGGTGGTATGTGGATGATATATGCTTACAGTCTTGCACTTTAATATGAACATTGTTACACTTTTGCACAGCAGTTTCACGAACAGTGGTGCAAAAGAAGTAGATAAATAAAATCTGCTGTCCAGACTACCAGACTTACCACTCTGTGCAAACGCGGTGAGCAGAAAAGTATTTCTGAGGAAAAAATGCTGAAGCTCAAAGCGCTATTTATTCTTGTCAGCATTCTAGTTTTTAACTTTGTCCATCCATGCATCTAGGAACCTCTGTAGTCCAACTAGGGACCATGGAGGCCAATGGTTACCATTGTATTTATTCCCATTTTTACGACCGTGGTTGGATCTTCAGTCAACATTCACACACTACAGGCAATTTGGCAACATCGATTAACCGAATCTGCATGTCTTTGAACTGTGGGAGGTAACCGGAGTTCATGGATAAAACCCAACAAACACGGGGAGAGCATGCAAACTCCACAGAGGCAGGAATTAAACTCAGCTCCAGCTTTTGAATTCCAGCGAGGTACCGTGATGGGATGCCACCTGTGCAATAATTCCAGTTGTGGAATTTCCTCGCTACTAAATATTACACAGTCAACTCTTAGTGGTGTTATAACAAAATGGAAGCGATTGGGAACGACAGCAACTCATAATGGAAGGCCACGTTAAATCACAGAGCGGGGTCGGTGGGTGCTGACCCACATACAGTAGTGCATAGTGCTTCAGCTACAGACCTCCAAACTTCATGTGACCTCAGCTTAGCTCAAGAACAGTGTGTAGAGAGCTTCATGGAATGGGTTTCCATGGCTGGCCAGCTGCATCCAAGCCTTACATCACCACGTGCAATGCAAAGCATCAGATGTAGTGGTGTAAAGCACGCCAGCTCTGGACTCTAGAGCGGTGGAGACGTGTTCTCTGGAGTGACGAATCACACTTCTCCGTCTGGCAACCCGATGGACGAGTCTGGGTTTGGCGGTTGCCAGGAGAACGGTACTTGTCTGACTGCAATGTGCCAAGTGTAACGTTTAGTAATGAGGGGGGATTATGGTGTGGGGTTGTTTTTTTAGGAGTTGGGCTCGGCCCCTTAGTTCCAGTGAAAGGAACTCTTAACGCTTCAGCATACCAAGACATTTTGGACAATTTCATCCTCCCAACTTTTTGGGAATAGTTTGGGGACGGTCCCTTCCAGTTCCAACATGACTGCGCACCAGTGCACAAAGCAAGGTCCATAAACACATGGATGAGCCAGTTTGGTGTGGAAAACCTTGACTGGAAAAGTCCTGACCTCAAACTGACGGAACACTTTTGGAACGAATTAGAGCGGAGACTGCGAGCCAGGCCTTTTCGTCCAACATCAGTGTCTGACCTCACAAATGAGCTTCTGGAAGAACGGTCAAAAATTCCCATAAACACACCCCTAAACCTTGTGGAAAGCCTTCACAGAAGAGCTGAAACCATTGTAGCTGCAAAGAGGGCGGGGCCAACATCATATTAAACCCTATGGATTAAGGATTGGAACCCAGCAAACATTTGGACGTTTGATGATCGTTGAAAGGTCCCTACAACATGGCTAAAAAATAGGTCCAAAATCAAAGTCTTCGACATTCCCTGATTCAGAACAGCTGTCATAAATGGTCATCAATCATCCGAATTTTTGCTTGGAGGGAACATATTGAACAACACTTAGCTAAAAGTCAAAGTAACAGCTGTATAGACATGTACAAACGTACCTGAATGCATTTTTAGCAAATGTTCTGTGTCCTTTGTGTCCTACCCTGGTTTTGGCCAGGGACACGACGTTGCCGAAGTTCATACGCATGTGAAGGCAAGCGAGCGAATACTTTTGGCAATATTGTGTATCTGGACGTACTATAAAGGGCTAAAGTTGCATCGAGGTTGAGAAGACACAAAGACTGGATGTTGCTATCGTGGTGGATTGTGGGTAATAATGGGAAACTTCATTGACAGATTATGAAACTTAAAAGTCATTTAATAAAATAGAGTCGTCTTGTTGTGCTTATAAAATACTGTAACAAGTGTGTTAGTTACTCTGTAAATTAGTCTCAACCAATTAGCTTGCGCTTTTAAAGTCCTCCCCTCCTACCAACGTCGCATTAATTAGTGAATGTGTTATTACCGCTGTCTTCGCATTGCCGAGTAGATGAGGCTCCATATATTCGTTTTTTTGTGCTTTAATTTTAATGGGAGGCACAGCAGTCAAGTTGGCAATGAGTGGGAGATAATCAGCAGGAACTAATTGCCTAATTGTATTGATGAGGCCGGCGATCATTAGGTTGTTCCGTGAGTCCAGTGACCAGAGAGCACCACAGATGGCCAGATCTACGTTTATCTTAGTTGCTCCCACCAAAATTGACTTGTGTATGCGAGTGGCTCGGTGTGTTCCTGTGTTCCGCAGGGAGTGTGTGTGTATGTGAGTGTGAGTGTGAGTGTGTGTGGTGTCTGCAGGGAGTAAGATGAATGACTGAAAGAGAGTGCTGATTCCGTTTTTTTGTTTTTTGTCTCCTTTTCCTTTCTTTCTTTCTTTCTTTTTTTTTCCATCCCTGCCTCCATTAAAAAAAAAAAATTGAATGTCCACCATTTGAGAAATGAATTTGTGGAAGTCGCTGTCTCTTTTCCCCCATTAGTAAGTGTTTAGTTCAACGTTTTAAATAATTGCGTTACGAGGAATGATATTTAAAATACATTTGGGAGGCAATGGGCCGGGAAAGTGCCTACATGTTTTGCTGATGACACCCGGGCCATTTGGAAGACATCAAAGTAGAGAGGAGGTAGCCCAGATGCATATTATAAACTCATTATGCGTATCATTTAAAAGGATGTACTCCAGCAGCAAAAAAACAATCTCGCCTCTCTCTCTCTCTCTCTCTCTCTCTCTCTCTCGCCCAGTAATGTGTGTTTGCAAAGTCGGAAGTCTTTGATTCCTTCAGTCAATGTGACAGCCATTACGCCACTGCAGAACACAATCAGTGGTATATTATATAAATATATATGCGTATCTATATCGGCAGCATCGTTAACATATGGATCAGCATCAGTGGTTTTAAGGGGAAAAAAATAATATTTAGAGCTGAATGGATAATTTAAAACAGTGTGAAAGAACATCTTGACATGTAGCACTTTTAGTGCATCGGGAAATTTCACAACTTAAAGCCACGGTTGGAAAAATACTCATTATTCATTAAGATAGTCACGTATTCCTGAGTGTGAATGCGTATTCTTGTACTCGTCCTGAAACATCCTAGCTAATTTACTCCGATCCTTTTTATCCAGAACCCTCGAAGTAGGAAATACACTACGGCTCTTATTGTGCATTTAAACTTTGCACATTATATGTAATTTATATATATATTTATATTTCTACTTTAATTCAATTTCTTTTGTAAATGTGTAAATTTCATCCCAATTTTTTTTATTTTTTTTATTTTATAAATTGAAAATTCTATTTTAAGTTTAATCGTGTTCTATCTTTCCATTTTAGGACAGTCGTATAAATATTTCACTGCATATCATCCTGTGTACAGAAAAAAATAAATTTGAATAAATATGAATAATCCAGTATAGAACTTCAAACAAACTTCATCTGATTTAAAAAGTGCTTTGAGTTCAGTTTAGGTAATTTGCTAACAGTAACTGGATACATTTGACTACGGTGTTGTTCAGACTGCAGATATGCAGATTGGAATTCAGATTGCTTTCATGTAGTCTTAACAGTAAAAAAAAAAAAAAAAAAACATCACATTGAATCTGATTTGAACCACATCCAATGATGGTCTGAAATCAGAGTCTAATCAGATTCCTATCAGCCAAAACATGGTATCGGTGCTAAAACGGTGAAAGTGGTGAAAAAGTGAATTTTCAGATAGGATCATATAACACCATTTTTCATCATACGTAATGTTTCTTATCTCCGGATCCATGCTTTGTTTTTTGTAAATATGCATACACATTTATATTTTTTACAGATACACTGATAAAAGAAACACATTTCCTGAATACAATTTCATGCCCTTTTATGTAGTGTCCGTAACTTTTTGGACTTCAAACTGTTCAATAATCTTAATTCTCATTCAGTTGAAACTTTTATTTACTGTACAATTTAGATTTCACATGAAAATACAAAAACCTGAAAAAGTGTATTATTCTAAAATGCAAAAAAAAAAAAAAAAAATTGTTAAACTTGCAACAAGAATGTGACATGGTTACGGACACTACGGATTTTTTGCTTTTTCTCAAAAACCTATTTAAGCAACAATTTTTATTGGTAATATTTTTTCTAGAAGTTTATACTAATTTTAGTATCAATACTCACAAAGGAATACGAATAATTTGCATTTTAAATGATTATTGTTTGAAGCGAGACAGTACAACACTGAAAAATGGCCATTTTGGGGGCACATATAAAATCATCCCTCCAAAACGGCTGAAGTTAGCAACTTGAAATTTTTAGGGAAGCAAGATTGGTCACTTACATGTTGCATAAACTTCAGAAGTAGCTTCTTTGGCAAACACATTTTCAGTATTATATGTATAACATATATATACACACACACATAATGTATATATATATATATACATTATAACATAACATATATTTTATGTTATAAATCAGCACCATTACTGTGTTTTGCTCATAAAGATGTTTCTCAGTTTCAAATCGGAAAACTGTCAAACTGCTCATTACGCTACTCGCAACACAATACAGAAGTTCAAATCCACACAATCACGTGGTATGGACGGTGAAAATGAGCAGTAAGATGATGGAAGAAATGAAGATGGAAATACTGCAGTTATGCCAGCTGCTCTTGCTGAAAACACTTTGTTTAGTTGCACAGGAATTTCAAGTGTGTGGCTTTTACATACTTAGTGGTAAAAGTGGCCTCCTAAAGCACAGCAACATAACTTTCTACTAAAGCTGGCTTACCCACAGAGACCAGTAGTTCATGGACGGAGGACGAAGTGAAATGTCTGATAGCATTTTGAGGGATTGTATCAAGTACAGGCAATGCAGGAGGAAATGCCCAGAAATGGGACGATGTACAGTATAAATATATGATACATGGTGCTGTCTCCGGTCTCAGGCTGAATCTGACAAATCCAATTTGATCACTTTCACATAAGCGTGGACAATTGGTCCTTAATATCAGATTTATGAAACAAATCAAGTCAAAGCTTAATAAGCCCGTTTTAACAAAATCAAGGCTTTCAAGTCCAACATCCTTACATTTTAAGTGAATCACCAGATTTGTGCTTTCATACATTAAAAAAAAAAAAAAAAAAAAATCAAACATCACTGTAACATGGATTGAATTTTTTTAAAATCTGCTTCTAATCTAAAAATTATGTTCTTATTTTTTCTTTGCTTTCTAGGATTTTCATGTTAGTAGCTCTGCTGTAGCATGGCAGCTTTCTAGTTTATTCAAAGCTCTAAGCTCAAAGAAAGAGAGAGAGAGAGATCCCATCCATATGAAGAAAACAAGATGCAGGTGTTTGTCATTACATGTGTAGCCCCTCCCCTAACCACCAGAGTCATACTAAACCACGCCCCCTCCTGATACACCGTTATAATAGTTCCCTAAGAATTTATAGTATGGATCTGTCCACGAGTATAAAACTCATTGTTTTGAGACCATGTGGGGGACAAGATCGTTGGTCACCAATTCCTAATTTACCTGAACTAGTCAGAAATGACAAAGCATGCGTTGAAGATCTATTGTCGTCTAAAGTGGAGTAAAACTATCCTCGTGACACTTTCAGCTGTAAGACGTCTAAACCTGGCATGCTCTGCCCATGTGACTGTGACATAAATAGATGCCTGCTCATGGGCAGCAAGGCCCATCTGAGATTAAATATCAAAACAACTCCACAGAGTCGGGGTGAGACAGTGAACCTGGTGCCTATGGCTGTTTAGGATTGAAAATCAGAACAGAACAGACGAACGAAAATTCATCAGCATGTTTCACCGGAGCTTTGCATTTACTCCCACAGCTCTGCGCTCCTTAGAACAGGAACGAGACCTTCTGGAGAGACGAAGCCATCAGAGGAAGCTCATTGAGCCAACTGTCAATGGCTACCTGCTGAGGAAGGAGGCTCGGGAACGAGCCTCGCTCTCCAGGAAGAGCCCGGAGGTACCGTCGGTGCCACTGGTGTGCCGTGATCTGGTGGTACAGAACGCCCTGTACACGGGGGATGTGGAGGCTGTGAAGTCACTGTTTCCCAAAGGCTCGCCGGATAAACTGGTCATCAAACCTGAGGGAGGGGCCATGCGCTGGGTCTCCGATGGGAGAGTCAGAGGTATGTTTTACTTTTTAGGAATTACATCGACTCTTTTTTTATAAAGTCTCTCCATTTTCCATTTTTGTGGACTCAAAAGCAGTTGGACAATTCACGGTTAAGCAGTTTGATGATTGTAGGGTGCATTTTTTTTTTTCTTTTGACAAATTAAGCAGATAAAATGTTAGCCAAGGATTCCAAGTGTTGAATCTGCATTTCATTGCTGTTCATGGCATCTAAAAAGGTGCCAGTTGAAAAAAACAGACTTATCACAGAGAGCAGTTAGCACTTAAACCCTAAACTGCGCGGAGGACAACTAAAGTGTGTGAGCGCAGAATTCTTCACTGGAGAAAAAATACTCATTCTCAACATCTAGCCAAGTCACAAACATCCACGTCATTGCCAAAGTCTATAAACAACGATGCCTTCACAAATGCCCTGTGTATGCACATGTGTGTTTACTTCAAGATGGACACCACCGGGAACACTCATGAACAGAAACGCAAGATTGAGCTTGTTTGGATGAATTGTGCCAGACTGACGGGAAAAGAAAAGTATGGAGAAGGAAAGGAAGGGCTCATGATCCAAAGCATACCACATGGTCATTAAACATGGTGGCAGCGTTATGGCATGGGTGTCTCAGGAGAACTGGCTCACTGGAGTTTATTGACTGCTGATAGACATAGCAGGATGAAATCTCAAGTGTATAAATGCTCGACTTTCTGCTCAGGTTTATTCAAATGCTGGAATACGGATAACACAGCATGACATAGTACAGATTATATGATAACAACAGAATGATAAACACAAAACATGGCGAAGCAACCCAAGGCAAAGAAATGGAATAATCTCAAAGGGTTGATTCAGTCTCCTGACCTCAACCCAACTGAGCTGCTTTTCACAAGACAAAACGGACTGAAGGCTAAAAAGACCCATAAAGTGAGTGAGGAAGGCTGCAGTAAAGCAAAGGCAAAACAGCTCAAGGGAGGAAACCCAGCATTTGATGATGTCCATGGGCTGCAGCCTTAATACAGTCACTGACTACGAGGTTTTTGTCTTGAATGCTTAATTTCTATTCCACTGTGGTGGTGCGCAGAGGCAAAAGCTGTGTAACCTCCAAATACTTATACCTTCTTACTAGCCTGTGTGTGTTGGTTAAAAGAATCATTTAATGTAAGGATTAAAGAAGGCAAAGTAAAGACAGAATGAGGTGAGAGGGGAAATCAAAGGGAATAATGGAAAATGGAAAAAAAGGAAGAAGAGAACCAATAAAATCAAACAAACAGAAAGAAAAAAACAGCATATAGAAATCAAAAGAAAAGATAAATCCTAAAAAAAAAAAGGAAATGCACATAGAATATGAAAAAGTGTATGAAAAACAAAGAGCAAAGCATGTGAGAATGAATAAATCAAAGACAGAAAGAAAGAAAATTAAACAGACAAATGGGAAGTTTGCAGAAAAAAAAAGTAAAAGGAAAGAAAATAAATAATAAAAATGAAAATAAAAAAGGATTTAGAATGGAAAAGAAGAAAGAAATAAAATAAAGAAAATGAATGAAAGAAGAATAAATTTAAATATGAAAATGAAAAATGCTGGGATAAAAGAATAGAATATGATAGAGTAGAATAGAATATAAATTGAAATGGAAAAAAGAAAGAAAATAGCATTGAAAGAAAAAAGAAAATGAAGAAAGAAAGAATATAAGGATTGATGAAAATATAAAAAAAATAATCAAAGCAAATCAAAATAATCATAATTTTAAAACGTTATATGTTCTGTATTCTATTTTATGTTTTATATATATATAGAGAGGTTGGACATTCATTCATTCATTCATTCATTCATTTTCTATACCGCTTTATCCTGTATTCAGGGTCGCGGGGAC
Organism: Clarias platycephalus; assembly: GCA_030068275.1. Taxonomy (NCBI): domain Eukaryota; kingdom Metazoa; phylum Chordata; class Actinopteri; order Siluriformes; family Clariidae; genus Clarias; species Clarias platycephalus. The sequence goes on along the minus strand of JAQQZT010000033.1, from coordinate 2,843,387 downwards.
CTGGAGCCTATCCCAGG
>JAQQZT010000033.1:2787278-2801502 GCA_030068275.1 Clarias platycephalus | reverse complement strand
CCCCCCCCCCCCCCCCCCCCCCCCCCCCCCCCCCCCCCCCCCCCCCCACACAGGGGATGGTTTTTGTCATCTTTTTCAACCCCCGCATCCCCCCGCAAATTGGTGTGAGTGCAGATGTGGGTATAGCTGTAGGTGGAGGTGTAAGTGCAGTTATAGGTTAGCAATCAGGTATTTTAAGACAAGCAGGTCGGCCTTTCTGGATCAGTTCCTGCAAGAACAGTATTGTGTGTCGAGTGTGTTTGTGAAACCCATCGAGCTCCATGATGAAACTGTCTCTCATGAAGACCTTCTCAGGAGAGCAAGACTAAACCTGACCTCTGCTGCAGAGGAGACGTTCATTTAGAGTCACCAGCCTCAGAAATCACCGATTAACAACCAGCACCTCAGATTAGAGCCGTTATGAAGCTTTACAGAGCAGAAGTAGCAGATATACATCTCAATATCAACTGCTCAAAGGAGATTATTGTGTGTTTTGGATAAACGCCTTCAGTATTGTTTTACAGAGTAGAAAGAAATATCAGAAACATCAGGAAACACCATGGAGTTAGGAAGTGTTCGCTAACTTTTGAGCGGTAGAGTGTTAGCATTCGTATAGCTATGTGTGTAGGTGATAATGTAGTTAAAGGTACAAGTGTAGTAAGTGCCAGAGTAGCTACAGGATGCACAGCTGTAGGATTGTACCTGCTGCTATCAGCTCCAGGTTTGGTGTATCCCTCCAGCGCTCCCTCCCACACGCTGTTGGCCATGGCGTTCCCGATAGCCGTCATCACCATGCTCAGCTCCACAGGCCAGTCGTCCAGGTCCAGCGAGCGCACACGGGACAGGTGAGTGCCCAGGTGCCGATGGATCCCTGAGCACTCGATACAGATCAGAGCCCCGAGGTTCAGACTCGCCCAGTCTGGATCTACACAAGGAAAAAATAAACACAAACAAATATATTCAACTGAAGAAACGCAGAGTGATATCTGTTTTGTCAAATAGTGCACACACATACACCATACATGCACATGCTTTAAGAACGCAAACTGGGAAACTCACTGGGGGAGTCGCAGTCCACACAGAAAGCGTTCCCTCTCACGTTCCTGATGGACTGGATGGTCATGGCATCGCTCTGGCTCCCTAATCGTGACTTGAGTGGAGGAAGATTAAGTTAGAGATCACAAAGAATAAAAGAGTGTAAGAGTGTGTGTGTGTATGAGATATAAGAGAGAAAGAGAGAGAGAGAAAGTCTGTGTAAATGAAATAGAGAGAAGAGAAGAGACGTTCAGCGCGAAGATGGAAATGGGACCTGTCAGTCTTAATACACAGATTTCCCTCAATGCATCACATGTACTTACGTTCAACTCTGAAGATCAGAAAGACGAGAGAAGAAATACACACGGAAGAATAAGCTGTTACATGATGTGATATATGATCGAAATATCTTTTTATACACTTTTCTTAAAAAATAATACCAGAATTAGTGTCCTTTCTTTTGATTTTGCGAGATACAGTTTCCAACATTATTGGTCCCACATGAGACCCCTGAGGAACACCCTTCAAATAATTGAGCACCTGACAGATGATTTGATCTCGAAATCCACAATGTAACCTAGGTTATAACATACAAAAAAAATATGTTCAATTTTTACCTTATTCTTGCTACTTTCACATGACTGTAAGCTGGCAAATATCTGACTCTCGATGGCTTGGACCCAGAGCTCTCTCTCGTCGTATGTCGACGCCTCAAAGTGCCACATCTGTCCAGTGAGTGACACGATGTTGAACTCAAATGACTCTTCTTGCTCTGAAAACAAGATGTTTATTTTAAGATTAATGGTGGTTCAGACTGCAACAGGTAAGCAACCAACACTGTTTAGCTTTCCGCCAGTCTCCAGACAAAACAACGCGTGCACATAGGAAGGCAAAACACATATGGCAGCTCCGGCGCAAAGCTAAAAAGACAGCAACAGAAGGCGAACGCGAGTTCCTGTCATCAATTCGAGTAGCCGCGGCACATCAACATAATAAAAATCGACTCATTTACAAGGTAAACATATCCATTAGAGCTCTTATCTCATTATCATCCAATCGCATTACAGAGCAGCCCGCCTAACTAGAATCTAATGTGGGTTAATCATTCGGGTCATGCTAATTTCCACCTCACAAACACGAAGCGAGACAAAGGGGTGCGCGTCGGCCGACGCAACAAGAGGCGAGAGGTGAGGAGTAAACTATCAGCTCGGCGATAATTTGCTTGATGATCATTTCGCAGCCGTGATGACTTTAACGTATTCATAACGATCAGACGGGAATAATTGGGAAATTTAGCTGCTCGGGTCATCGGGATATAATCTGAAATTGAAGTAATTCCTATATTAAAAATAAATAAATAAATAAAAAAACCTCTAATACACAACAATACTTGGAGAAATTCAACAGTAACCAGTTTATCAGTTCGTACACTGATTAACGGCGCGGTTAATGAAATCAATCACGCGACGCAGATATGAAGTGCTACAGAAATCCCACTTTAATTGCTTCCCTATCCGATTTTAAATCTAGTAAGAGGAACCGGCGTGCCAAATAACAGATGTACGATTACACAGAACACACGTCTTACTCTTCAAGCGCGGCTCCACAGCCTCGAGGCGAAAACAATAATCCAATTAGCTCGACACCGTCTTCAATTATCTGATTTCATTCACGGGACTCGACTCCAGGCGGGCGATCGATGAAACGGTGCCAGGAGGTGTGTATCTAAATCAAGGACTAAAGGGTGAGGGAGCACCGCCCCGGACACTAGCAATCCTTTGTTTACTTTTCAGGCTGTCTAAGGCTTAAGAAGTCAATTGCAGCGAATACATCGGATGCTAATTATGATTAAAGATGTCATAATTATTCAGACACATAGTAAAAAAAAAATAATGCAAAGGAAAATGGAGAGCTTGGTGCCGGAGTAAATGTTTATAAAGTAGGTACGACAACAAACAACCTGTTTTATGGACGTTCGGATCATGGTGTAGAGAGTTACCCGTGGCCTCTTGGAGGAATTTCTGACCAAATGTCCTGCTTTCTCGTATGTGGTAGACAGATTTCTATGGTGGCCTCTCGATAGATCTTTCTAACAGGTTTTCGTTTTTCGGAGATTAACCGTTAACCGTAATTGCCGTTCGATTAACTGAATGTGACCCTTAATCTCGATTATCTGCGCCAGAATTAATTTAACAGCATATAATCCCCAAGTAAGGCCGCTTCTTTTCTGGGGTTTGGGGGCGGTGAATACTTCTGCAAGATCTTGGCCTTGTTGTACGCGCGTACACGCAAGTACAATAAGAACAAACCGTTACACCGTGGTTAATTTTCGTCCCCGAATAAAAGTACCCACGGAAACAGCATGTAGCTCATTATAAACTGAAAGCGAGACAAATTTCCGTAACGTTGCATGTTGCATAGCTAGCTAGTTTAATTACATGCTGTTGAGCAGTCCCAGACCGGGCCGTGCATCTTAAGATATTTTCGTATTACGCTACACATATATGTGTGTTTGTTTTGTTTTTTTGTTTCCCCTTTGTTTTTTGTCCTGTTCATCATTGTACAGGAAGCTCTGCTCCGTTTCGCCTCGTTCTTCCTCATAACGCTAGCACGTACTCTAACATAATTATCTGGAATTCCGACGGGTCCTCTGATTACACACCTACGAATCTGAACACGGACAATTACCTCGTTGGCTGGTCATCTGAAAAAACTGTCGTTACGACAAGTAATTTCCATATGCAAATCAAAAAAAAAACATCAAGCTTCCATTGCTTTCGAAACACGCGCCAAGCTCAACAACTTCGCTCGAGTCGCGTCCTCGAGTCGCTCCCGGGTCTTGAGGGGAAACCTGTTTTTGAGAAACTGTATTAATGCTCGGTGTTAAAGGCGCGGGCGTTTTAGAAACGCGCATAAAAAGCGATAAAAAAAAAAAAAAACACGTATGGATGGCTACGCTGTAGATTTGCGTCAGCAACAAGTACGCTGGAATTGAGATATAAAAGCGAAGTGGCTGTGCGATTCAATCTGGATGCACTGGCGGTGTAATATACCCTAATTAACACAATTAAACAGGAGTTCGAGATAATGAGTAGGGAAGTTAAAGCGTGTTGTATTTCCTCTCTCTCTCTCTCGGCTTCCTTCCAGATTCCCATGCATCGGAAATTCAATGGACAGCTTTTTTTTTTTTTCCCTCGGTCTTGCTGGTGTCGTAACTGCAGACGATGCAGACCATTAGCGGAAGCAGCTTTAATCGAATGTAATTGGAGTCGTTAACCTTACGGAAGCTCATCAGCACTTCGGCATGTGCAAATATTGTGACGTGTAGGGACGCGGCGCTCTACGGGAGACATATGGTGGCCAATCTGCTAACTCAAACATTATAGAATACGACAATGCGTGCGCGCGTTCGGGTGCGTTGCGGTGTGTACGGCTAGCTGTTGAGTGAGCGTCTCAGAATTCACTCAGGTGAATCCTCCCGATTCTGATTGTAGTCTGGGAGCAGATGCTTCAGTCCCAGACCTCCGGGCTTGTAGGATGCTCTCGCGCCGGACACAGCTGGAATAGTTGTCGCGTCCCGATTGCTATTCTGTCAGAGTCCGGTGCCATGATCCATCAAGCCGTGTTTCGGTGGATTATTGAACCCAAGCGGTATTCTTACGTGCTACTAATTTTTGACGTACGTTTAAAAAAAAAAAAGAGAGAGAGAGAGAGACAGAGCGAGAGATACAGTATAGTGGCTGATAAAAGGTGCAAGGTGCTAGTCATTTGCTGTGAATTAACAGGCAGTTGGGAGGAACCGAGTCCGCTGGTGCCATCTGTAAATGTCAGCGCTGGCGCTTGCTCATTTTACACATCATTAAAGGCAATATTCCTAACCTGTATTAGAGCAATCAGCACAGGGCCATTACCAAGACAAGCCTGGGGGGACACAGGGGCAAACAGAGAGGAGGAGAGGAGACGACAATGCGCTCTCTATCTCCCTCCAACACACAACGGTCATAGAACAAACATCCCTGTGCCTACACACACACACACACACAAACAATATTCCTGTAATGAGATATACGGACAATTGGATAAGCGTGACCGTCCTCGCCGCCGCTACACCTAACACCAGAACTCTCAAAGTCCGACCCTGTGTGTATGTATGTCTTGGTGTGAGCGCGTGTGTGTGTGTGTGTGTGTGTGTGTGTGTGTGTGTGAGACTGTGTAGCGTGGCATGCGAACAATAATCTTGTTATTTCTGCCTCCGAAGTGCGGCCCTCCACAGCAGCTCCATTAGAGAGGCAGGAGCTCGGGGGAGCACTTGGGGAAACGAGAGCGGGTTGGAGAATGACAAAACAAAAGTATTGAGATAAACACCCTCCATTAGGCCAGGCAGTTAAAGCTTCATTTGCTACCGGCCGCTTGGACTCCCAGCGAGGCAAGAGTTAACCCTTTATCCACTCAAACCAAAATACGAAATATAAGCGATACTGTAGCGCCGGTCATTGATTCTCGCGTTCCGATGCGGCGCGATACTGCGACGTTTCTCAAACATTGGACTCGACAGGTTCTTACAAGACGACGCTAATTGATTGACGCCAGCTACTACTTTCGTGTTGTTGTTGTTGTTGTTTTTTTTTCTATTCCGTAACTCGAGGGTGCTGCACAAGTAAAACGTACGACGTAGCTATAATTCATTTTGTGACATGCGGTTATAGCATGGGGGTGGGGGTGGAATGACGTCACACCGTCCAGTGATGTTATAGACGTTAATAGATGCCGTAAGCTACTTTTACAAACTAATTAAAGAGTTAAAGGACCACAATTCTGATCAAGTCCTGGTTCGTGCTCAAAAACTACGAAAAAAAACCGACAAGATGTAACTATTACTAGATTAAAGCCTCTCTCAGACCTATCCTTCTAGAGTACGGAAAAATAAAAAACTTGCTTAACCTCTTTTTTTTTTTCCCCCCGAAAGCTACCGCACATTTGATTTATGATGCTTCAAAACAACTAAAATTCAATTTCTGCATTCAGCGCTTGTGATTGCCTCATAAATGAGATAAACTGATAGCAATTTATTCAAGGATCCAACCCACCTGTCTCACTCTCTCTCCCTCACACACACACAGAGTCTGTGTCTTCTCCACATGAGTGCCTCCCATACTTAAGCAATATGTCTGTATTCTGCATGCGCTCACCAGAACAGACAAGCGCACGCTAATAGAACCTTTCAGGAAAGAAGCCAGGGGAAAGAGACGACGACTCTTGATGGAATGCAAAAGTTTGTTCTGTCGCTTGACGTTCAGGCCTCCCGGTTCTGACAGCATTCCGTGTGTAGCGGGACGTACCGCCGTCTTCCTGAACCGTTCCTTACTGCAGGAGGACAATGAGAACCCCACCATGCCTTGCGATCCCCCTTGGGCCCTTAATGTCAGACATCACTCACTACCAGGCCATTAAAACCCCTTTAAGACCCTTCAATCAGTCAGGAGGCTCCCGCTGGGCTGCGTCACGTCACGTCGCGCCGCCTCGTCTCGTCTCCTTTCACACCTTTACGGCTTCTCTGTAGCCAACTAAGACCGGGAGCCGGCTCTGATTTGGCTACGAGCCGGCGCAACAATAACGGCGATGAGCAGAATCATTACCGTCACGACACGCCGGTGACAATTTGTGAAGGACAGCGCGCATCAGCGTGATCGAGTGGCCCCCTCGAGTGCGAATAGCCCGAGAGAAACGCTTTTGTTTTCTCAATGCCACCCAATTATGGGTCTTCATTCGTCACACGGGCCGCAGCGATGGCACGCAGGTGATGAGTTAGTGACATATTATCTCCGTCACCCGAGAACAATGGCATGAATCAAAGCTGTGGAGAAGAGCGCCAGTCATGCTTTCAATGCTTTCAGGGATATGATCAACTGGGAATATTGGCTGCATCACCGGTCGGACAGCAAACAGGTTCCTCTAGGGGTTCCCGCTGCTTCCTGTACGTTTGACCTTTTACAGGTTCCTTTTCCTCCTGGAATCAAACTTTAACATTATGCGGAAGATTGCATTATTTAGGGAAGCGTTCAAAACCAATCAACAACTCGTAGATCATCGAGAACGTTGAGTGTGAATGCGAGGACGCAATGTCTTACCTTCGTTCCCCGTCGACAACCCGTCGGGTTTGGTGATCCCCGTGCTCTTTTTCCTCCGGTGCTTTTTGCGGTTGGCGTGCGGTGAAGGCGGTGGTTCCAGTTTGGGACTGGTTGGTCCGCCCAGTCCGGCGGCGGCGCTCAGAGAATCCAAAGTCCCATTGGCTGGAGAGAAAGAAGACCGCGGGTTAGTTGGATTCACTGGTCTTATTGGCCGTACTGGGGTTCCCCCGTTTACCCGTCGAACATCAACCTTTGGTAGAACTTTGGTTGGAGATCAGGTTATTAACAATCTTAACGGATACGTCTTATTAAACCTTAGCGTGTAAACCAACACGGTCATATCGATTTCTATACTTTAGTATGAAGGAGAAAAACAAAAAACCCCTAGCACTAATCAGAACCTGGAAATCAACAGCGCTGTGGTGTGATAAGGTGCTTCTCGATACATGCTAACCTGCCACTCCATAATGGCTCGAGTGTGGTGTGTAAGTATGATGGTGTGTCTATGTGTGTGTGTGTGTGTGTGTGTGGAGGGTGTCAATAGGCACAATAGGTAAAGGGTGGTCATATTTCTAAGCCTCTTGACACTTGGACATCACTTTTCCATCCCCCTAGGACACCATTATCCACAAGCCCTAGGGCAGAGGGGCCTTGGCAAAGCAGACCTCATATTGCTACACCCTCACACACACAGACACACAAACACACGTTCGCAGTGTGTGTGTCAGATCCTGGCAGCCCTTCTATTGTCTTGGCATCAAAAGCTCATTGTGGTGGTACACACTCTATTCATCTCAACAGGCCTGGGGTGGATGTGTGTGTGTGTGTGTGTGGGTGTGTGTGTGTGCGCGTCTGTGTGTTTGTGTGTGTGTGGACAGTGGTCTGGGAACATCTGAAAACCCGTGGTGCCAAAAGCTGCATATTCTAATGGCGGTGACGACCATTAGCCGGCGCGGAACATTAGACCTAATTTGGAAGATCCCTTCAGGGAGTGCAGGCTTAGCGCCGTCTTTAAGAGAAGAGAAAAGAGATGGCACCCATGTGGGGGGTAGAAGAGTCTCAGCTACAGCCCTAACATCTGCCTTGGGCTGCACGCGCTCGAGCACGGGCTGGCATCGAGCTAGGCGCTTCCTGGTTCAAAACATTTTCGCACTGCATATTTAGATAACTATCTAACCTTTCGTCGTGGTGCGCGGCGTTAACGTGTTATTTAATCAAAAACACATCGAGGTCGTAATACCGGGATTGATCTTCTACATGGAGTGCATGCGGCTTATTTGCAATCATTTGCAAGCTTGGCGTACAGTGTATAATCACTTATCGTTTGTGTAGTCATGGCTGCTCCATCACTCCTTATATCTCTGGGTTAAAAACTTGCTCCTGGTTAATGGGTTTTAAAACTTCGATTTGGAATATATATACTTTTTAAATGAAACGCTTTCACCGTAAGGTTGTACATAGGACCTTTAAAGGTTCCCCCAGGAGGAGTGGAATCTTGAGAGCGGAATACGGAAGCATTTTCCTTGGAAGCAAGTAAAACTCGAACACTGCGAGAGCTGTTAATCCACAGAACAATCCAAAATGCATAAAGTCAGCGATGCCACACACTCTCAAACCCGTGTCCCGTTGTCAAGGAGTGGGACGATCCATTGCCAGAGTCTTGCTGGGCTGCTCCCAGGAATTGGTAGCATGAGTGGCTTGGCAAGGCCAAGTGACAAGTTAACAACAACAAGTCAAACAACTCAATTTGGGTTTTTAACCAATCAGCAACCTGACCTCTATCTTCTTCCCGATCTGGTCCAACTGTTGGCTAAATCCGACCTACCACCGTACAGCTACCAAGCAAGGATGCTCAACGCTAACACATGCTTTCTCAACTTTTGGGACAGTGTCTTACACTCACTATCAAGAGCTTTCCTGCCCTCGTGCACATACATGAGCTCAGTAACAGTGAAGAGAGAATTAATGCCCCTCCGACCCGAGAGCCGTCTCTCGACTGAAATTGCAATTTCAACCAATGGAAAGCGAGCCACATTACTCAAGTTAACTCTGGCAAAACTTTACTATACGAGACAATTGGTTGAAGCTTTGTCTAGGATGATGACAACTTTAGTACAAAGGCGGGTTGTAAAGTTTTGATTGGGAATTATGTTCAAACTGGTGGGTTAAACAGGAGATATTACGTTTGAACTTGTTGCTAGCAAACCGAAACTAAAAGGTGAAGTGGTTGATAATAAGAGCAGCCACCATTCTATGGAGGAAGCTCAATTAGAACAGCTTTATAATGAATGAATTACAAAGTGACGGAACAGCATTGATTATATGGTGAGGAAAAAAAAAAAAAACCCTAAGAGTTCAACTATAATTCGGGACGGCTGAATTATAGTTGGCCATAAAGGTTGTTTAATATTGATTGCACTTGGCGTCGTGCCGTCATACCCCAAAGTTGATTGTTTTCCGAATACAATAGTGTCTTTCTCCTTGTAAAACATGTCGGTTTTTATTGATTGTAAAACCGACATTGCAGTTTCAGTCGAATCGTTGTGGCGCAAAATTTAAAATTCAAGCTCCTGTTCGTTCTTCCTTCATTCTTTCGCCAGCCTCTCTTTTTTTTCCCCTCTCTGAAGAAATGGAAAGCTACGGCAAACTTTTTCTGTTGTAAAAACTTTTCCGGTGTTTACAATTTACCGGCCATTAAAACTCTGAAACTGGAGACTCCTTCCAAACTAAACAAGTGACGCTATTAGAATGAGCACCGATCAGAATCAAGAATGCAAAAGCGGTACAAAAATATATTTAGAAGAAAAGAAAAATTAATAATAATAATGATAAAACTAGATTTCGTAGATAGGTTTGAGAACGGTTTGTGCGCAAGTTGTTGTTTTTCCCTTTATCCTCCCACTTAAAAGTCCTTTTCGCTATTACAATTATTATTACAGTGACTAAAGCCGCAAGCAAGCAGACCGTAATTGCTCCGGCGATAAGAACGTGGCAGGAGCTGACGCTTTCTCGTCTCTCGACACTGCTCCCGTCATTGATATTCATGACTATTAGGTGCCGTTCGCGCTCGCTCGTTCTGAATGGAGAAGCGCGGCGCACAGCTGCCACACACGTTGTGTTCGGCGTCGCGAACGTCTGTTTCAATTTCCACACTCCTTTTCCCCAACAGCCCCCCCGGGACCTATCATTAGCCAGAGCAGACAGCTGGGGGCAGAGGGGCTCCTGAGAACACCGTTCACACACACACGCACGCCGTATGGCGCGAGGGGGAGAACACCCAACCTGTTCGGTGCCAGAGGGTGTATTGTGTGCGGAGCGTGAGGTTAAAGTGGAAGCTTGCCCCCGTCTCTCACACAGGACCTGTAATTCATTCATACGGTTCGACTCGCACAATCAGAGTCAGTCAACGAACGAACGAACGAACGGCAGCCGGAAAAGTCCGGCGAGTCCTCCTTAAATTAGGAGACGGTACGAGACTTTTAAAGCCTGAAAGCATCAAAGAGTGCAACTTCAATTGCATGGAATCGTTTTTTATAGTTTAAAGACAGGTCAGTGTTTGCTGGTAGACTTGATAAGAAGCAGACGGGACAGTAGCTTAGGGATTACTCGCACCTCCAAGGTTGGGGGTTCGAATCTCACCTCACCTAAGGTCCTGATATGGTTTCCCCTGGGTACTGTGGTTTCCTCATACATGTGGAACACATTTGTGTTTCCAAATTGCCCCTCGTGTATGAACAGGTGTACGAGTGTGTGCTTGTCCCCCAAAACCCATGCAGGGTGTCCCCTGCCTAGTACCCCACGCTCCCTGGGAAAGGCTCTGCAGGATGACTGGTATAGATATTGGATGCATGGATGGACTCGAGATTCTGTTTGACACCAGACTAGAAAGAGTTAACCTGTAGACATACTCCTTTTTTTTTTTTCTTAACGCAGCCTTAGAGGAAAGAGATTAAGAGGTCCGGATCGTCACTCGCCACCTAGTTAACCATCAATAACCTGCAATTTGTCCGCTATTCAAATCTCAGCGCTGACCCGCTTAATTACTACTCATATGTTCTGATGGAGGCCGCTTCAAGATTAAGAGCCAAAGTGGCGGTCCAGCCAGCTCGGCAGGAAGTGCGGCGAGATAAGTTTGGCATTAGCGGCGCGGGCGAGGAGCTGTAATGAAGCACGGGAGGGATCTGCAGCCGAGTCTGAAACTAAGGCTTTTTTTTTTTTTTCCTCCCCCCTTCCTCCCTCCCTCCCTCCACCAGAGGACGAGGCGGAGGAAAGAGGTGGCGAGCTAACCTGCAATTACAGCCCATTACCATCCCGGCGGGAGATGGAACTTAAAAAAAAAGTGCCGTGTTCTGGTGATGAGGGCGAAAGGTGGAAACTCGTTTCTCCGTCGGCGTAAGTGTGGACGGACTTCCTCCGGTAATCCGAGTGAGACTGCGAAGTGGTAATTTTTATATTTTTTCCCTTCTATGGTGAAGAAACCCGTACAGCACATCCCCAAACCCCCCCCCCCCACACACCACCCCACCCCCGCCCGTAATCAAAGGCAATAGCGGCAATTAATGGAAGTCGTGAAAAAGACAGGGAGAAGAAAAAAAAAAAAAGCCTTGAACACAATCACTACCTCCTTCTTATTATAGTCAATTAGAGCGCGCTAATCAAGGTGCAGGCGGCTGCTCTCGGCAAACGAAATGTCAAACTTCATTACGGCCGCGTTCGCAGCCTCTTCAACCGCCACACCCCTCCCTCCAGCGCTCTCTCTGCAAATCCCCGAACGCACGCTACCGTCAATCACTTTGTTTAAGCACGAGAGGAGTCATGAGCTAAGGGAAGGTGTGAAGAAATCCAGCGTTCATCCGCAGAAACCTCACGGCGATTGAGAGTGCCTCGATTACCGCAACAAATCTATAATAACCGCTGTTTATTTTAGCCCCAGCGGCACGGAAGTCTTAAACCGGCCACGTTCATTTACTGCAACAGACAAAAACTGTGCAACGTACAATAACTACTGCCGATGTGAGCTCAGCGTAATCGCACTTCTCCGTGAAGAAATGTGAGCATTTTTGGAGAAAAAAAACGGTAACATAACGAGCTGTGTGATATTTTGGTTTAAATCACCGTAAATAAGAAGAAAAAGATTAACGACTGTTATATATACGAAGTGATAGCAGGAGGTCCAGGTAACGCTCCGCAACGTTAAAAGTCGCTACGGATAAAATTTATGACGTACCGCGCATTTGAAATGTATCATGGTGTGTTTCTGGAGCCGGAGAACACTTTCGCGCAGTTGATGTAAAATAATCAACTCCACCAAACTCCACCGATTAACGTCGGCAAGCTCCGCGTCGCGCTCGCGTCATTTCATCGACGGCGTCGCTCCTTAAATAAAACGGAGAAGCCGCTTGCTCAGTTTGATGCATCGAGCGGTTTTTGAGACTCCATCAATCCGAGAGCGCTCGTCGTCTTCCTCCATCATCTACGCCATGATTCCGCGTGCTGACCTTCAACCAGCCGGAGCGAGGATGAATTAACCGCTGCCGACTTTGAGGCGCTTTGGTCCTTAAAAAAAAAAAAAACCTCCGTAGAGCTTAATTTATGAATTTTGTACAGAAACCGATTGGAAGTGAAGTCGTTTCTCTCGAGTCGCTTTGGGAAGGCGTTTACCTTCTATAATTATAGCTACGATGCCAAATTGGATTATAATAAGATCGCACGAGAAGTAGAAGCGTCTAACAATCTGCAGTCATGGTTCTCAAAACGGCAATAAAATCTCAATAATCCAGAGCTGATAAACAGGCCACCATTTTTGATCACTGTTGAGACTTTATGCTGCAGATTGATTAACTCCAACCTCGGGAACGCGTTCGTTTCTTGCAAATATCTTACATTTAACGGCGAATTTATTAAAAGGTTTAAACAGAAGTAGCTTCAGCGCGGGGAATTTCTTTTACAGAAGGATGCAGTTAAATAACGCACAAATGAACTGATTATTAATAAAACGTCGTAATCTCTGGCACACTGCTGTGGTGTAGGAGAAATAAAACACTTTCACACACTATTATAACTAATACAGAGCGACACACTTTACACAAAGTAACTATAAACGGATTTAAAAATTCTGAAACAAGGTGTCTAATTTTTCGGTGTGTAACATTTATAACCCTTTTTCCGCGCTGCGTTTACACGATGGAAATAAAGACTCCGACGGGGACGGTTCAACACTAACACACACACTAACACACACACACACACAGAGTGCGGCAGAGCTCATTGGGAGGGCAGCGGCCCTGCGAGTAATTCTGCTTTGGGGTGTGGAGCTGATGGGCGCAGGCGGGGGGCCGATGGCGGCTGAAATTGATTGTTCGACAGGCAGAGAGAGAGAGAGAGAGAAGAGAGAGAGAAGAGAGGGAGTGAGAAGGAGAAGAGAGAAGGGCGAGCGGGTGATGTGTTCAGTCTGGAGCACCACGGGGCCACAGTGTGTGTGCTCGTAAAGAGCGCTCTTTAAACTAGCGGGAGAGAGAGAGAGAGAGAGTGAAGAGTGTGTATGTGTGAGGGAGAGAGAGAGAGAGAGAAAGGTTGAGTGAGAGACATAAGGAAAAGGAAAAGAGTAAAGTGAGTATATGAGTGTCAGAGAGAGAGAGAGAGAGAGAGAGAGAGAGAGAGAGAGAGAGCGATGGAGCAGCCACTAATGAGAACGACGAGTGTGCAAACATGCATGGAAATGACTGTTATTCTGTTGATGTGCATTTAAGTGCTTTTTTACTGCCAGCCGACAAAGAGATGGAAATAACCAGTGATGAATGTTGCCCCCGTAAAACATTCATTTTCCCCACACAGGAGGGGAAAAAAAGGGAAGAAGGGAAGGACGGGGGAGGAAAAAAAAAAAGACAGAGAGATAGAAAGAGAGAGAGAGAAGTGCGGCATTGTTACGCCTGGCAAATATGTTATTTGACTTCAGTCAAGTGCACTGACAGGACGGAGGAACGGAGGGAGAGACAGAGAGGGAGAGAGAGAGAGAGAGGGAGAGAGACATTGCGATGCTGCCTGTGAACAAAGCTGTAATTACTGAATTACGATGATTACGG
>JAQQZT010000033.1:2750192-2764410 GCA_030068275.1 Clarias platycephalus | reverse complement strand
GAGCTCTTCGCAATCTGACACCTGATTTGTAATCTGACCATTCCCTACCATCCAGTAAGCACCAAGAAACATGTAACTCCTGGTAATCTGACACTGGACGACCAGAACTTGTGGTCCATGAGGAACCCCTGACTCCTTATAATCTGACACTGCATTACTATCTAGTGGCCACTGAGGGACCCCTGACTCCTTATAATCTGACATTGCACTACCATCTAGTGGCCACCAAGGAACTCTGTACTCCTCAATCTAACACTGCACTGCCATCCATCCTGCACGGCCACTCCTGTCTCTTGGGACACTTCACTACCAACTAGTGCACACCAAGGAATTCCTAACTCCATGGGATACTCCAATACCATCCAATGCTCACAAAGGAACCCCTAACTCCTTGTGACAAGACCCTCCACTACCATCTAGTGCACACCAAGGAATTCCTAACCACTTGTACTTGGACACTGCACCGCAATATAGTGCACACCAAGAACTCCTAACTCTTTGTAATTGGACACTGCAGAACCATCTAGTGCACACCAAGAGACTCCTAGCTTCTTGTGACCGCACCCTCCGCTACCATCCAGTACACATTGAGGAATTTCTAACTCCTTGTGACCAGACCTTCAACAACCATCTAGTGCACACCAAGGAACTCCTAACTTCTTGTGATGGGACGCTACACTACCACCTAGTGGGTATCGAGGAACTTGTGGCTCGCGGTAATCTGACACTGCACTACCATCTAGTGGCCAAGAAGAGAAAGGCTTTCAATTAAAATTGCATTGCAGCCTAATAATCCAACAGACGTCACACGTTAGGTTTTCATGAACATTGTAGGTTCATTATGTAGGTTCTACATAACCACAAAAAGTCATGAGTGGATGAATGTTTTTTCTTTTGTTTTTCTTCTCACTGTGTTGCACGTGTGTCGAGTGCGTTACTCACCGTCATGCGCTACCAGGTGCGTGAGATGAAGTGCACTCACCTGTTTGATAGGAATGGCCCTTCCACTGCCTATGCTGTCTGTTTTACACTCGGCGCTCTTTGCCTGCTCACTGGCTTTCCGCGACTGCAAAGAAACAAAACGAGTCGATCAGCGCAAATGCAAAAACCCACCGCCAGATGTGGACTTGATCGTGGCAGGTGTAATGAGCGTGAGCGTGTGTGATGGGGTGTGTGGATGAAAGAGGGGGCAAAACATGTTGCAAAATAAAGAAACAAATAATTAAGGAAAAAAAAAGAAAGAAAGAAAGAAAAAGAGCGCACAAGCCAAACAGCGCGACAGACAGCAGCACACTGAGCGTGCAGTATAGAAATACACAAACTACACACAGGACACGACACACGCACAACAATTATATACATACACACAAAACCTCTTTTTTTTTTTTTTTACCCCCCAAAAAAGTTTTGGCGCCTTTTAGATTATCAACAAACCAGAGAGACACATTCATTTATACATCATTTCAATTCAGTTTGTTTGTTCCACGTCTTCTCGAACGCCGTCTCCCTGAAAACAACCCTGAAACTCCGCTAGCAACTTGTAAAACAAACAATCAAGAAAGTAACAAGGTTAGGGTTAGACAAGTTGAAAAAAATTTGAGCAACAACATAAGGAGAAGAAATGTAAGATTTTAGAGTCGGATCCTGGAGACATTCCTGGAAAGGGAGGAAAATGTTAGAAAGCAGATACATTTTTATATTAGATTTTTATTTGAAAAATAAATAAATAAATAAATAAATCACACGTGTTATGAGCTTTCACACAAACGCGCGTGCGCACACACACACACACACACCTGACAAACGAGATGGATGACGCTCATTCGCAAAATGGAAACCGGACATAATCAAAAGAGAAACAAGAGTCCAAGCAAACACAACACGATCGTATCAATTTTTAATTTTTTATTTATCTTTCTTTTTTTGGTTTGTTTTATATTTATATATATTTATGTACAGACACCATACAAATCAAGTCACAGGTTCACTTGGAAAGAATCGGCAGGCCGAGCCACACGGTGCAGTTCCGACGAGGACGACAGAGGCGCTGTTATTATTTATTTATTCTTTTTCTTTAATAGATATACTCATATATCTATAGAATATACTTTCTATTGAATACCATTGGTAAATAAATTTCAATACAAGATATACGGCAGTCTATCTTTTTTTTTTTTTTTTTCATCTGTTATTATCATGGTCATAGAAATGACTGTAACAGTTTATCGTTCCACAGCTTTCTGAACAAACAATTAATTTCATTAAAAAAAGACAAATAATAATAGTCATAAAAAAACAAAACAAAACAAAAACAGGTTAGACACTACATTCATACAAATCAGTGCAATCCACACCGTTTTAGTTCTTACTTCGTGATCCCTGTGCTTTATTTTATGAAGGCCTTCATACGGTTTTTTTCACACTCCAGCTTCAGGGCTCGTGAACAAAGTCTGAGGAAAAGAAAAAAAACTAAACAAAAGAAAAAAAGAAAACGTGCAACGCCTCATTGATCACAGTTGGCATTACATGTGGATGGATTTGAGTTCGGACGCGCGACTTCATGCCGAGTGTAAGGAAGAAGAAAAAAAGAAGAAAAAGAAAACTCATTATGATTGCGTTCGTTTCCCGAGAAGACTTTGTCACCAGCAACCGAAAGAGGAGTGTGAAAAAATTCCCCCTAACTGTTCTCGAACATGTTGCATTAACCACGTCGTCTAATTTGCAAACGAGACAAGGTGAAAAACCGATCCAGGAAAAGAAAAAGGATAGAGAGAGCAAAGGGAAGAAGAAGAAGAAGAAGAAGAGGAAACGCAAAACAAACAGATAGTTAGAACTTGGCACGTCTTTTAGAGTCCTTGCTTGCGGCAAAAAAAGGCATCGTGATGTCATGTGTTCAGTCCTTGTTGGGGGTTAAAAAGCGTCCCAGGAGAAATGAGGAAGCGGACAAATATATGCGAAAAGGGGAGGGGCCTCAAGCCAAATCAGTTCGATGCGTTAATGGAGTTCGTACATTTAAAGTTTGAGAGTCTTTAACTGGCTGGCATGGGACATGTCCAATAAAGCCATGATGCATTACCCACAGTGCATTGGGAGCAGGAGACAGGGAGAAGGACACTAAGGGTAAAGCAGCATGCTCGTGTGTGTGTGTGTGTGTGTGTGTGTGTGTGTGTGTGTGTGTGTGTGTGTGTGTGTGAGAGCGTTTGTGTGTGTGTGTGTGTGTGTGTGTGTGTGTGTTGTGCGTGTGTCTGTCTGTATGTATGTGTGTGTGTGTGAGGTGCTGAAAAACTTGAATCGTCACACCGACAAAGAAGGGCCCTCCAAAGGGGTCTGCAAAAGGAGCCCTTGTTTGTTGAGCGAGAGCGGGAAAGAGACTGCAAATAGTGACAAGTCGACACTCGCGGGACAGATCAAGGCCCGCTCTTCCAGAACGTTCTTTTCTCTCTCTCTGTCTCTTTTTTTTTTTTTTTTTTTTTAAGGCCTGGAAGGGGAAAATTTGAAGGTTCAAATGATGAAGAAGAAAAAAAAAAAAAAAAAATGAAACGATGAGACGACTCAAGGATTGAAATGACGGATGTCAAAAAGGTTTCACAAGAAAGAAATTCATTCACGGAAAGAAAACAGAAAGAGATGAGAACCCCTTTCCCCTTTCCACCTCCGTACTTTCACACGTAAATGACGTCGTACCAATGAGGAACGTATTGGTGGCGGTTCCTTAAGTACCATGGAAGCACTGAGTGACTATTGGTGTCCTTTGCTGACATCTAGTGGCACAAAACTCACATCACATCTCACACGCACACATGATGGAGAGATGGAATTTATGAAACGCTAATAATAGTGTGGGGAAAAGAAAAAAAAACTGAGCTAAAGGTGTGATAGAATTTAGTGCGATCGCTTCAAAATCAGCGACTTCCCTTCGCCTTTTTGTTAATTTTCCAGAATTTGAACGAGCACACTAATATGTTTTTTCCCCCCCAAAGGTCGAATTATGTAGCGCAAACAAATTCTGATTCTAAAATTATGCACCATTCCATAATTTCTGTATGTAACTTTACTTAATTATGTACCGTTAATTTATGCAGCACTATATTTATTAAGTACCATAATTAATTATGTACATAATTGAATTGCCTTAGCATTATTAAGCCTTTACATGCTATAATTATGGTCTTGTGGCAGTGGGGGGGGGGGGGGGGGTGGCTGGGCGGGGACAGACAGAAGGGGGCGGGCCTAACCGGTAAAGCACAAGTGATTGTTTTATCTCTCAGTTAACCTCAAGCAGTCAAGTGCCGGACGGGGGACCTCGATGCTGCCACAGTACTCTAATATTAATTCTATAATGTCGCTTATGCACCATATTGAGGGTTATAATTAATTATTACAGTACCTTGTTAATCGAATACAGTAATTCATTATGCATTGAAATTTAATTACAGTACCATCCTAACTGCTTAAGCTCAATAAGTAGTTATGTAACACCAATTAATTACGGTACTTTGTTCATTCATTAAGTGCTAGAATAATTATGTACCGTAACTACCTCGTATTTGCCAATTCAAAGACATATCAAAGGTACAAAAGACGCTTTCATGTACCCTGAACTGTAAAATCAAGAGCTAGTGTCCCAACCCCCCAATCCCAAGGACATAAAACCGAGGCCTACCCAGAGGATCGTCTAAGATTTTGAGACCACACATGAACCAGATGATAACTTTTGCTTGTTTTGTTTTGTTTTTGTTTTTTTAAAGAAAAGAGCATAGTTTTTGACTGTTCAGCGTTTGGTTAAAGTCATAAATACAAAAAAAGGTGTATGAGATCTTAATAAGGCCACTCTTAAGTGCAGCTGTGAAAGAACTGTAATAAAAGTACCAAAAAAAAAAAATGGATGGACAGATGGAAGGATGGATAGGTAGTTTGACAGAATAGAGAGTCATCCCCGTTGGTGGAAACTCCCAATCGGTGATCACCATTTAATCACCAGCGATGCAGCGGTCATGATTGTTGGGTGGTATGAGCATGTCTTCTCCAGTTGCGCTGGACGTGGGAGACTTTGCTTTACTTGTTTTTTTTGTTTGTTTGTTCCCCGCCCCCCCCCCCCCTTTCCACTCCCTACCTCCCTTTTTCCCTCCCTCCCTCCATGTCGCTGCTCCTCAGAAGGTCATGAGTTGGAACTTGCGCTCGCTCGGCCACTCGGGCACCCAGACGGGGTAGGTGGCGTGCTTCGGCTCCGCGGGCACAGGGTTTGACACTACCTATCAAGGGAGGGAGGGAGAAAACAGGACAGGGGAGCTAGCACGAGAGCCGTCAATCATCCTCCAGGGGCCTTCTGATTGGAGGACAGGTGGAATTGGGGTTGGGCCTGAATGGACTGGGGCTGGTCTTGATTGGTTAGGCTGGAGGATGAACAGGGTGCTAGCAAAAGTGTGTCCCTGTCTTTTCCTCCAGCAGAAAGCCCGCTAGGCGAACGTCTGTTAAAAGTGAGAAGAGAAGGGTGGGGGGAGGGGCTTGGCGTTGATTGGTTGAATTGACGCTGTGGCAGGAAGGGGGGCGGGGCAAAGTGAAAGACGTTTTCTTACAGGGAAAACTTGCAGCATGCAATGTGTCTAGGAAACTTTTCCCTTTTGTGTAAAACATTAAAAGAGTTTAATATAAAACGAAAAGGGCTCAGAAGGAATTGAAAAATAAAATAAAAGAAAGCAAAGCGGTTAGGGAGCCAAAAATTTGCCCCTTTCCTTGTTTCATATCATCTCGCCTTTTATTCAAATGTCTAAAGCAGCTGTAAATCAGAGCAACTGGACTTGGGACATCAAACTTTTTATTTTTTATTTTTTTCATTTTCACTCTGCAAAGAACTTTTTCCACCCCAGGAAGGGTTTATCCATCGGATACCAGCCCAGTATTACTGATTGTATGGTTTTTGAAGATTCTCAATATTGGCACCAACAAGACCTAAGGGTACTCAGGGTTGGGGCTACTGCGACACAATATACAGACAAACGGAAGGGGGAGAAGGGAGGAAAAGAGTCAAAACAGAACCACTTGGTTTGTACAATCAGAACCAACATTGTGCTACTGTGTTTCTCAATCTGCATAATCCTTTAGTTTATTTAAATGATGCATGCACAAAAAATAGCAGGAAGAAGCAGAAATATGGTTTGTTTTCGCTTCCTTTTTTTTTCCTCCAGAGTATCTGAACTATACGG
Organism: Clarias platycephalus; assembly: GCA_030068275.1. Lineage (NCBI taxonomy): Eukaryota > Metazoa > Chordata > Actinopteri > Siluriformes > Clariidae > Clarias > Clarias platycephalus. The sequence continues at coordinate 2,758,207 of JAQQZT010000033.1, read as the reverse complement.
TTTAGAAATACGTCGTGTCTATAACATTCTCACAGTGTTTGTGAGTTAAAGTTAAAGTTCCGGTTGTTCTTACCACTAAGTTCCACTGGTTCTAATTTGGGCAATTGTTTTTTTTTTTTTAATGTGCCGTAGTGTCAGCATGTAATTAAAGAAAAATTATCAGCGACTGGGTGGATGCGAGCGCAGGAGGTACGTACTGTTACCACCCGGAAATGGATTATTTTACAATAACAGCATGTTTTATTTCTCTTACACAACAGAAAATTTGTTGATTATGACGGTTTTCTATTTATTAAAAGAATGACTCATTGGACATTTTATTCGTTTGCATTATTCGTATGTTTAATGTCGAAAGCACACCAAACCAGTAATTCTAGTTATTTCGTACATCATTCTTTCGCTTGTATCCATCTGGGTGTTTTAATACAGACTGGAGATTTAACTAATTAGGTACTACTGTGATATATTTCCTTACATTCAGGAACATTATTAAGATGAGACAAGTCCAGACGCTATGATTTACTACTGCGAGGCAAGTAAAAAAAAAAATTTTTTGCCATGGAAAGCTTGCTCAATGAGGGTTTTGGTAAAGCTAAGCTCAGCGGCTCCCACTGGTGTTCGTAAAAGTACAGCGTCCCCTAAATGCAGATCTCCAAACAGCACCTCCGCTATCGCTGAGTATTTAACCCCAGGTCTGGTTTCAGGATTTGTATGTAGGGATAGCATTGTCATTCATTTTCTCATTAATAATCTCAGCCCTTAGCGATATAACTATAATTCAAGGGTAGGGACAAGGGCTAGGAATTCGAGCTGCAAAGACGGGCCGGGAAGGACAAGAACGATTAGCAACGATTTACTATTAACAACCGAGATTAATCTGTGATAGTCAGTGTGCGGAAGGGGTCTAATCTCAGAAACACTGAACCAACCCAGATATTTTTTAATTCATTTTAAAGACTTTGATGTCTATAATAGACGATCAGGAGTATTTACCGTGAATATTTTCTCTAATTGATTTTGTGTTTAATTAAAGCAGATGCAGGCTTTTAACTCTTCACATATACGATGATGTGAAACAACATCAAATATGATTTTTATTTCACACGAGCTAAAAAACAAAACAAGTCAGGCACTTAAAGTAGCTTAAATATGTTTTTTCTTTGTCATTATTTCAATTTTACAATTCCACGGAGATGCGCCACATAATAATACAAAAAAACCAAAAAGCTTTTATTTCGACCTGAACGGAAACAAAAGAGCTAACAGCGAATAATGCGGTGCGACGGAGCTGTTTGGAAACCTGCAGTTGACAGGCTGCTCTCATTATCTCTCTCTCTCTCCGTTTCTATCTGTCTCTCTTTCCCTTTTCTCTCAGTAGTGCGAGTGTGTGGTGCTCTGCATCAGCTGCCTCATACTTACTGTGAAGATGTTGGAGCGGCGTTTGGACTGCTTGCGGATGGGCGTGGGCGTGTTTGAGGCAGCGATGGTCTCGATGCGCATCTCCCGCTGCCCCATGCTGGGGGTGGAGGGCACTGACGAGGAGTAGTCGCTGAACGGTGCGCCCCCTCCATTAGCAGCCTAGAAAAGAGAGAGAGAGAGAGAGAGAGAGAGAGAAGGAGACAGAACGGGAAAAAGAGAGGGAAGAGGAAAGAGGAAGAAAGAAGATATAGAAAAAGAGGAGAGACAGAAAAAGAGTGACAAAGAGAAAGAGAGACATGAAGACACAAAAAGAGGGAGAGACAGAGAAACAGAAAGACAGAGAATAGCAAGAATGAAGACACCAAGAAATAGTAAGAGGAGACAGTAAGATCACGAGCATGACAAATAGAGGGAAGGAGAGAAAGAGTGAACAGGAAGAAGAAAGTAATCAACAGGGTGAATGAATGAGAGTGCCAGAGAGACAAAGGAAGAAAGGAGAGTTTGTTATTGGTATTTTTTTTTCTATTGATTGCCATTTTTTTTTGCCATTGATCCTCTTTCTGAGACGTCTGACAATTTTAAGATCGATGACGCCTCGATCATTTCAAACCAGCGACTCGAATTTGTATTTCCGCAACCTATTTTATGTTGAATTAGATCAATGTGTTTCTCAGTTATTATCTTGAGAAAACCATCGACATCCAGGTCTTTACTTCTTCCTGGCAAAATACTAGTAAAAAAAAAAAAAAAAAGTTAAACTGCTTCTGACTTTGTTTTATATATTTATCTCACATGCATCGCCATTTACTTTTAAGTAAGGGTGCCAATAATTTCGGAACACTTATAACTGCTTATACCTTTTACATAGGAACTGCCTGTGGGTGGATTTCACGGCCACAACAAACCACTCTTCAGAGACTTCTATTGTCTCTACACACTTTATTATTATTATTATTTTTAATACAATGAGTTCACATGTTATTATTTCTAATGTATATTATATATCGATATTTCTTTTTTCGCATCACTCCAATATTATTGGGTAATATGTGCAGATAGCATATAAATCCCATAAATCCAGTTACAATAGAATATACACAAAACTTCAGACAGGGAGAACACTCATGCTAGATGCTTTACTTAACACGGTAAAAGATCTGTAGGGATTTTTGCCGTGAGTGTGTTCGGAACGCTTTCCTCGCGTCCCCGCTCGAGTCGAGGTCGGGCTCACCTGGTTGAGGTGTACCGAGGGAATGGCCGCGGCGGGCACGGACGTGTGGCTAGGCGAGTTAGGCAGAGATTTGCACGGCCCGATGGCCAACTGCTGCTTCTTCCTCAGCGCAACCACCTTCTGAGCAACTGCGGATACACACACACACACACACACACACACACACACAAAGTAATTAACTATCGGAAGTGAAGATTATGATCATTAGCAGAAAAGACTTAAATCCTCTCAAAGACTCGGTCGAGTTAGCACGTGCTAGCTAATAAATATTTATAAAACTTGGGCTAAATCCTTTCAGCTAATTTGTTAGGATAGGGAAATCACTGTTGCTATTTATAAACACGGCCCTAAATCCTCTCAAATATTATGTATCGTTGGCAAATATTAGCTTGCCAGCTAAATTAAGTAGTGAATATTATGAACATAAAGTAAATAAATATTAAAATCTTCTCAGATATTCTGCCAGTTTAGAAAATGTTAGCTAGCCTGTCTGGTTAGCTAACGTTAGCAAGCTGGTTAGTGTTACAGTAATAGTAACCGTGATGAAAATCTATAAATGTGACTTAAAATTCTCTCAGATATTCTGTCTGCTTAGAACATGCTAGCTAGCTGGCTAGGCAGAAATGATGAATATTTATAACTTGAACTACATCCTCACAGATACCATCAGGTTAGAATAAATAAGGGAACTGATTAGATTTAATAATGAAAAAACTATTAAAAAAAAAAAAAAAAAAAAAAAGATAATTCATATTTTGAAATATGACATTGAGATACTCTGTCAGGTTAGCATATGCTAGCTAGCTGGATAGATTTACTAGTAAAGCTCATTAATACTTATAAAAGGCTAAATCCTCTCATACAGAGTGTGAGATCATGTTCGAGAACAAAGTGTTAGCAAAAAAAGAAATAAAAATCAATATTAATAAGCTTAGGACATGTTAGCTAGCTGGCTAGCATTACCTGTAAACAACATGACTAGTTACAAATATGAATATAATTCTCTCTAATATTCCATCAGACTAGCTAATATTTGCTAGGTAGCTAAAGTATCCAATACAATGTTCTATATTCATAGCTTTACTAGATCTAAATCTAAACAAGTCTAAACTAGTCTAAATCCTCTGAGATATTATTTTTGGTTAGCAAATACTAGCAGATTATTAATATCGTTATTAATATTAAGTTAGCAATACATATTATGATAATTCATGAAGATAGTAACAGGTATAGTAATAGGTTAACACAATGTTAGCAAACAGGCCAGTGTCAGTAGTATCGATGGTGAATATTTATGAATATTCTGTCAAGTTAGCGCAATGTTAGCTAACTAACTAGAGTTTTAACGAAGAATTTGAATATTTTTTTTTATCTTAAATCCTCTCAGATATTATATCTGATTAGCATGTTCGTCAGTTAGCTAGGTGATCCTTGCATGAATAGTGCATGTTAGCTAACTAAGGTGTATTGTAAGCTTTAACATTTATAAACGTTTAGAAATAACGCCTCGGTCCTCTCAGACACTTTATCAGGTTAGCACAAGTTAGCTAGCGGGTAGGGTTGGAAATAAAGATTTAGTTGCAGTCAATTCTGTCGTTACTTCAAGTTAGCTAGCAGGCTAGTGTTTGATAATTTTCATTTTCAAGCTTTCATGGGGTCTGGGGAACAAAAATGGGCTAAAATGGGGCGGAATTGCAAATGCTATCTAAAAATAATAATGTTTACCCATCTTCTAAATAAAAATGTCCGTAATAACTCTGTCCAATTACTGAGGTTAATCCTAAAATCAAATTATTAATAATTTATTAATAATTGCCGCATATTTTCTTATGCAAGAACCCAGTCAATGTTCTTTCCCATGGCCTGTGGGAGGCATAAATCAACCAGACAGCTATCCACTAGAGGGAGTACTAACCCCACACATCATCATAAACCGCCCGTACACTGCGGCATATCAACACAAAGCCCCATTAAACTCCAGGAGATGCTGATCTTCCATCATAACACACAGTATTTGTTATAATGAGCAATTACTGTATTTATTATAACTGCGAGTTGATTTGCTGTGCTCTCGGGAAGAGAGAAATTTCTTGTCTTCCTCTGCAGTTATGTCATGTTTTTAAACCCCCAGGTGCTTTTTTTTTATTATTATCATTATTATTAAACATGTTCTTTCTGGGACGCTCCTTCATCATATACCTCAAATAACATCCATTTCGGAACTGGGAATAGTGCAGGATATTGGGGTAAAAACGCAGTGAAGGCACTGAGAACAGGAGGAACGAGTTGCAGCATAAGCGTCCTACTGTTCAGAGATGCCGGAAGACCACAGACGGCTAATTACTGCAGACGAGCGCATATGAAGAGTGGGAAATGGAGAAATAAGTAAGCGTTTAGAGCCTGCTGTTGGTATTAATGCTCCAGAGTGTACATCAAATACATTCTTTTAATTATTTCAAGCGCAGCCTAAGGACTCGATTAAGCGCGGAGAAGAAGCGCTGGCCATCGCCGTCTCAGGCATGATGAAACACAAAGAGGAAGCAGGCACGGAGAGTAAATGTAGGTGATTAAAACAAAACAAAGTGACTTCCTGAGATGTTAATATAAAATCTGGGTGCATAGGCAATATCATCTCTAGAATAACAGCACTTATCTGGGATCAACAAATTCCTGCCTGTTAAATCATATTAACAAGGACGTAAAAGAAAAAGAAAAAAAAAAGTAAGACGGATCCAGGATTAGTGTTCATACCCCAAAAGCAGGTGGAGAGACCGTAATTCCTAGGAGAAGACTATTATTATTTATGATTTATAGCTGACCACAAAGGTGGCGCCAGTCGAAAGCTGCCTCCAAAGCTTCTGCTCAAAGCCAATAAGAAATTTTATGGCTTATTGATTTTTCCACATTATTAGAATGTATATAATGTGTAAATTAAAGATTAATGATACGAAATTAAATCCAAGGCTGGGTAAGGAGGAGGGTGTGAATACTTCGTCACTAAGTCGCTGTTCTTGTTTATTTTTGAAGGATCTGAGCTTCACTGGTGTCATGACTTTAACGTTTGGGTGACTCACCATCCTGGAAGACTCTCTCTACGTTGAGGCCGTAAGTGGAGCAGGTCTCGTAGTAGGTGGAGCGCTTCAAGTCATTGGAGAGCTTCCGAGCTCGGGCGTCGTCGATTACTCTCGGGTTGGTGGCACTTATGGCATCTTGACAGAAGAAGTGAGAGAGAGAGAGAGAGAGAGAGAGAGAGAGGGCATGTGAGGGCATGTTTTTGGCAAAGGGGTTTTGACTGCGAGATCATTAGCGCAGGGTTTTTTCTTGTAAGAAAAAGAAGAGCTGGAGGTGTTTAAATTTGTATGAGAGGGGTGTTTAATAATGAAAAACACAAGAGCAGGAGGGTCGTGACTCACCCTGCGTGCCCACCAGCACCATGGGCACCTCGGCCGTGTTCCTGTAGCTGGACAGGCGCAAGAAGTAATTATAGACCGTCTGGAAACTGATCTCATCCTCCAGGCTGAAGACAAACACCACGGCGTCCACCCAGGCGGCAAACTGAGCACCCGAGAGAGAGAGAGAGAGAGAGAGAGAGAGAGCAAACACAAGACATGTCTGAAAAAATAAAACAACTAGTACATATTTAATCAGTCATGTCCAAATTCAACCCTCAACCACAACAAGTTTTCCAGATTTCAGAAGTCATTCAGAAGAACTAATCATTCTCCACCATAATGAACAAAAGAGTTAATCTTTCATTAATATAAAGGTCAAACAATCGTTCCACCATTTTGGACTACAGTACTTGTATACTGAAAGAACAGCTACACCGTCACAGAAGCACAGCTAATCATTATCACAATGAAAGAACTTTCACTGCGAAACCTGCTAATAAAAGACTGTTCTTCATTACTTTAATGTAGGAACAGCTAACTGTTCTTTACCTTCCTCCTAGTCCAGTCGGAAAAGCGTAAATCTAGAAGAGCTAATAGTTGATGTTTGCGGAATTTAGACATAAACAAAGCGTTCGTTATTATAGCGGAAGAACAGCTAACCATTTATTACTAAAAAAAGGCAGAACAGCTGATAAGAACAGCTCATCCTCTTTCTACCACAATGAAAGAGCATCTAATCATTCCTTACTACAAAAGGAGGAACAGCTAATTGTATTTCCCTATAAAAGAAGAACAGCTCATTGTTCATCGCCGTGAGGGAGAAACAGCTAACTCTTCATTACTATAAATGACAAACAGCTCATCACTCTCTAATCATTGTATGAGAGGGGAGGAACAGCCGATTACAAATAACCATAATAAGAGAACGGCTAATGGATCATTACCGCAGTCGAGAAGAGCCGGTTGTTTGTGACCATAATGAACGAACAGCTAATTGTACATCACCACAATGGAAGAGCAGCTAAACATTAGCCCTATAAAAGAAGAAGAGGAGTTCGTTAAAATTACTTTGAAGGAGGACCAGCCGATTGTTTGTTAATATAATGGAAGAACAGCTAACCATTCATATACCTAAAAACTAACAGCTCAACATTTCTGAACTATAAAAGGGAAACAGCTCATCGTTCTCTACCATAATGAAAGAACAGCTAATCGCTCATTACTATAAAGTAGAACAGATTGTAGTTCACTGGAAGTAAAGTTCCCCAATGGAAAAACAGCTAATCCTTCATTAGGCTCCTGGAAGAACAGCTCATCATTTATTACCATAATGCTTGCTTAACTGAAGAACAGCTAATGGAGGTAACAGAAGACGAATCGCTCCCACCACTCCACCAGGAGGCCCGCTCCCAGAACGGTTTCCATCAGCGTCCCCTCTCCCGCTGTTCCGCGCTGAGCCTCCGGCGCGCGTAATTAAGACGAACCGTAGCAGGCTGTGTATCATTTTGAAAGAGGAAAACAGAGGCCAGACCGATACGTGCCCCAAAGAGCGGCATGAGCGCGGGCACAAAAAACATCCATCATTCCTTTTGTAGGGCTGCTCGACCCGCGCTCGAATTGGCTGCCGGGTCCAAATGAGGACGGCGTAAGCGCGCTTTGCAGAAATCTCCCAGAGGTCGTTTTAATTCGCTGCGATTCGACTGCACATCTTTCAATCATCCGAGTGCATTTAGTGCTAAAAGCAATTAGCGACGGACTGCATTAGAAGGCCGATAATGGTGTTTCTTATAATGAACACTCCGCTGAGGGGGTTCGTAAATGGGTCCCTTATTTTTAAAAACAAAATTTACCAGCTGCTGACACATTTCTCTGAGAGGAACGCTAATGTTTAAAGGACACCTCCAATCTGAAATACATTTTACAGATAGATAGATAGATAGATAGATAGATAGATAGATAGATAGATAGATAGA
>JAQQZT010000033.1:2733613-2750092 GCA_030068275.1 Clarias platycephalus | reverse complement strand
CACCTCCAATCTGAAATACATTTTACAGATAGATAGATAGATAGATAGATAGATAGATAGATAGATAGATAGATAGAGCACGGCATTGTGGGTAACACGGGAAGCTGTTGACCAGAAGAAGTTTAACACAAAACACCAAGAATTACAGCATGCAGGATCATGTTATAAAGAAAACGTTGTATGATAGTCATACCTGAAGCTCAGGAGGTCCTCCTTCGTCTCGGATTAGCAGCAGGTAGCTCTGTCCATCCACCACGATTTCCTTTTTAAACCTTCCTCCTGTGATGGAGAAGAAGAACGATGCCAGTCGTTAATTTGCTCGTTCAGTACCGTGAACAACAGCGGGGGGAAAAAAAACATCACAATTTTTGAAAGTATTATGAGAAGGTTTAGATGCCAAATAGTATTGAGGTCGCAGAAAGACAAATATAATGGTACGTTTGATAGCGCTAACAGTATACTGGATACTAGCCGGCTACTGTAGATATGTAAAACAAATACTAAAACAAAACAAAAAAAGTAGTGCAAATATTGCTGACATAAGCACACGATGTTCGTCTCCAAAGGACATTTCGACGGCGTTCTAGAGAATATGGTAAATCTGGCTAGCAACTTTTTTTTTCTCTTGCTACTTTTAAACACCAGGTGACACAAGATGAGCTCACGGTCACCATTTATAATGGGTGTTATACTCGCATCTCAGCCGACGTCGTTGATGATCACACACACAAACTGTGGTGTCCAGGTCCATGTGTGTTGATGATTCTTTGTGCTCCCACTATTTGACACTCTGGTATATGGCCGTCCCATCAGGGAAGATAAACTCCATAGATGTCATACTCTGGTGGTTCAGTACATTCAGGAGGTCAGCTGACTGATTTTATTCTAGAGTCTAGACCTGAGCGACTGATCATAACACGGTCTCCAGTGGCTTGTACTGTACAGTGGACACTAATCATGATGGGTCGCTCTGGAATAAGCGCAATCTGGACTCATGGGGTCACATGACCTTTTCCCGTCGGTTCAACTCCATCCTTTCAGCTTTCGATAACGCGTTGAAGTGTTCTTAACCCACTTCCAGTTCAAATCTCCTTAGTGTTTTGTTTGATTGATGTCACCCAATAATTTGTCTCTTCTGAAATGGCGACTTTATTCATTATTTTTGGCCAGGTACGGTGCATTTAAACATAAATAACAACATTGGGACTTTTGTTTAATCTGCTTTTTGCCATAATATTATAAGTATTCTTTTTCCGTTCCTTTTTTCGAAAGTTAAACACGCAGCCTCCTGCTGTTCAACATAGACATGAGAGGGAACAATTGGGGTGAGAGCCTCGATCAGGAGCCGCGAGGTTTTAAATCACATTCCTGTCCAAGTAATCGTGTTCTCGCCCTGGTGGAGATTGGAGGCCAGCGACGGATTCAACTCTAGCGAATGCAATTTGTTTGTGTTTCTAATGTAAAAAAAAAAAAAAAATTCCAGATAAACATCGACTCGATTTGCTCAAACAGATTTGTTCGTCCTCCACTTTAAAGCTCAAAGTGTTTGTTCAATCTTTTTCTGCTCAACGCGGCTGTAAAGAGTGATTACAACTCGTTACCGAAATTCTCCCATGCGGCTTAGCTTGTGTACGCTTCACCTCCCGAAAAGGGATCTGGCGCTGAATGCTGATTTCTAAACACACACTTCTGTCGTAATCGCGGAATCGTGTTCGCGTACGCCGTCGAGCACATAACGTCTTAAGAACACCAGCAGATAATTACCCTGTGGCTGAGTGGGGGCAAATCCTAACATGCCAGCAAGGGCAAGCCTGATCTCATTCACTCGGGGCACATGTGTGATTTAGCGCTCGGTATAAAAACGCAACACGCTGCAAGTGGAAGAATTAATACAATAAACCAGTTTGCACGTAAGAGCTGGAATGGTTTACTTTCATTTATTTATTTATTTTTTTTAATCCATCATGAAACCTGCAGACTGAGAACACGGTGTTAGACCTTGACACAGCAAAACAACCCACCGTCTCTGCCTGACCCTCTGTTGCTATAGCAACACCGCAGCCGGCGATTCCTAGCGCCCGTCTCCGTGTGGCAGGAAATCCAGAGGAACATCAGAATAACGGCTATACGCTAACATATACAGAAGCGTTCGCTAATCAACCCGTTTCTGTCACAATCGCAGGAGAATTATTACATACAGTTGTGAGTCTGAGAACGTGTCCTGACCTGAGGATCGGCTTAGAACAGACAACTCATTTATCACTAATACTACTCGCCGTTAAATCCTCAAGCCACCTAAAGGACAAGAAAAACGGACGAAGCTCAGCTAAACGTTTCACAATCGTGTAGCGATCGAGCGGACACGCCTGATCAAACACGCTTGTAAAGCAATGAAACACACTGCGAAGCGTCCTTCTATAGAAAACTAATCAACGATAAATTGGTGTAACGAAGCAGCGTTAATTCTAAGCGTTGTGATTTTTTTGTATTTTTTATTTTTTTTCTCTAGTATGAAACGTTTTTACCATTTCTAGCTACATTTAATTGTGCATGTTGTAAACTCTCTCTTCTTCACCTTGTCCTCTGCTGTTGTATCGTTCTCTTGATTCTGATTGGTCAAAAAGTGTTGATTGACGTTCCCTAACACTGGTACGGTTTCCACGGTAATGCGTTACCAAAAAGGGATTTGTACACAAAATAACAACAAACAACAACAACAACAACAGATAATTCCTTATACAGTAATTCCGTGACGATGATGATGCAGATTCTCACAAACGAGCCCGAAAGTCGATTCAGGTCGAGGCAAGAAGCAGATTCGAAATGAATCACTGTTTTTTTTGTTTTTTTTAACATCACCTGGTGAGATTTAACTACAGCTCTCTAGCACAGATCAATGCCTTCTCCCACGGTCAATGTTCCCTCGGGAAAAAAAAACAAAAACAGGCCATAATTATCACAGACGCGGTGTACAGTGCGGCGAGCGGAGCAGCAGGGCCGCGCAGCGGGTAGCACCGACCCTGAAAAACAGATCACAACATCCACTCACCCTCAGGAGACTCCTCCTGGACATATGTTCCCGTCAGGTACCGGTGCACGAGGGCCGACTTCCCGCTGGAGAGGTTACCCACAATGCCCTGCAACACGATACAGCAATGTTATTGTCATAGGGAGGGGAAAAAAAACAAAACAAAACAAAACAAAACAGTGCATTCAAATGAGACGACGACAACAACAACGGCTCACAGGAAAAGACAAACAGGGAAGTGGAACATTAGGGGATATTTCCTATACCAGACATTACTCAATTCATCCACAAATTTAGAAAAAGTTTAAAACATGCTATGAAAATACATTTAAAAAAAAATAGCAAAACTCCAACATTAATCCGGATCAGCCATGTTTCCCTGATCCTCGTGTCAGTCGTTTTATAAAGACTTATTACCGTCCCGTCACTCCGGCAGCGCGATGAGACGATAAAGTCACTCCGGATGAATCAAATCGAACTGACTAGAATCGCCAAAAACACAACACAAAGCGCCTGCTGAGGGGAGACGATAATCTAAAGGATAAGTTCGAGGCTCAGCAACGGACCAGTGAATAAAAATAAATAAATAAATAAGAGGATTTAAGTTGCGTGAGGTAGACAGAGGGGACAAGGGTTTATTATTCTGCAGCAGCTGCTGATGATCATGTTCATCCTCACGATGGTTAAATCAGTGACTTCTTTACCAGCGGAGGACCAGCAGGGACGTCAAGGAGTCAAAACCCACCTACTTAACTGATTACAGACTTCTTAACTGTTTTTTTGGTTTGTTAGTTTTTTTTTGGTCTAATGCACCTTAAAGTACAACACACACCTATTAACAGATCCTTTTGAAAATAATTCATTCCAGAGTGACAAGTGTGATAAAAATGTGCAAATGAGGCGGAAAACGTCTGTAACTCACTCGACCGCTGTATCTTTTCAACAGGAATTATTATCATTAATCATCCGGGGAAACGACTTGACATGAAGGAAACAGCGCTAGTGTTAGAGTTGTGTAGTCAAAAACTATTTATAATTTATTACGGAGAAAAAAAACCCTTTGCTTCAAAAGTACTTGAGGTTCGTTGAGTTACAGAACTACGGTTATATCATTAATGTAAAATTATAGCTGTTTAACCAATCGAAACAAAATATAGTATATAGTTTATATATTAAAATGTACAAATGGAAAATCCAAGACTTGATATAAAGGATGTTCTTGAACCGGGACGTAAAGATTAATGTTGCCTCTGCATTATTAATTACATTCTGATGATGTTGTTGGTCTTTCGGCTGCTCCCGCCGAGGGGTCGCCACAACATTGCATCGGATCCGCACAACAACTTGGCTCAGGTTTTACACCGGATGCCCTTCCTGGCGCAACCCTCCCATTTTATCCGGGCTTGGGACCGGCACTGCATCCAGGGCCTGGGGTTTGGACACTGGGTGGGAATCAAACCTGGGCCTTCAGCATGGCAGCCGAGAAACCAACCACTGAGCCACCAGTGCCCCAATAATAATAATGACACTCCTGTTCAAGGTTCAGTAAAACTAAATAAAACCTTTTTTATTCCTCATAATTCTGTTATTGTAGCATTATCACCGTATGATAGCCTAGCCTAAAGAATGCTAGTTATTAAATCCATGAATCAGAAGCAGACTATTGATTTGATTCAATTTTGATGCTCGGGCTTTGCGCCTTTCGATTCTATAGCACTAATGTTTATTCTCTGATTTGGCTCAAGCAGCAACATTTTGTACAGTTGATAAAGTATTACAAACGACCTAAAGTATCTAATATGCCTTGGAATGTGGTGTGGATTGATGTGTTATTTCTTAAAAGCTATAAAAAGATAAGACTCCAGTCCAGCGGGTGGCAGTACTGCGCCGATGGGCCATAAACTCAAAAACAGAAGAAGCAGCATTACTCTGCAAAAATGTGGAATATGAGGTTCATTTTGCATTTTCACTCATTTTTTAAGACTTGAACTTTTCAAAGTTTAACGGTTCAAAATATGAGAATCGACTGTTGGTTGGAAAACTGATCTAAAGAGGAGAATCACACTGCAGAGTCTAAACTATAAGTAATCAGCCAGTTAAAACACACACTTTTAAATGTTCTTAATGAAATGATTATAAAATCTCTCTACAGCATTGTGTGTATACAGTATATGGACAGATAGACCAAATGTGAAACCATGACAACGCAACAACAGTGACATGTTTAGCAGAAATCGCCACTATACCGCGCTGAAAGACTGTCTGGATTGTTGATTTAGTAGGAAATGAGCGATCGCAACCGTAACGAATGCAGGCCACGCTGGGTTAATTGCTCGTTAATTCATCTGGAGTTAGGCAGAGTGTGACAGATGCCCGTCTCCGGGAATAACACCGTGTTTTAGAAAGGAATGAAATGAAGGAGCTCATCGATTAATTCCTGGTGTTAGGAAAAAGGAAGGAGGAAGAACCTTGGGTCAGGAGGTGCAGGGTGCACGGTAGCTTTATTACAAAACAATGTTCTGTTGATGGTTTAAGGGGTATGATGGTAAATGGCTTCACACACACTCACTCACTCTCTCTATCTATCTCTTCTAAAACTCACCCCACATTAACAGGAGATGATTTATCTTTTTAGAGAGCTTGAAAATTTCTACCAACAGATGGAAAAGGTTTTTCTTTTTCTTTTTAATGAAGAGAATCCTTTACCTTGTAAGGAGCCATATGTCTGCATACAGTATGTAGTCACACACACACACACACACACACACACACACACACACACACACATAAACGTGGACTGACAGGCTTCGGGTAACACACTAACAATCTGTTCTGCGCTTGCCGGTATGTGAGCATCTTCCTTCTATTCATCATCTTCTCCGGGTCCTACAGGTTCTTTTGATGTTAATGATAAATGCTTTAATTCTACGCTTAAGACTCAGGAATGCGAGTTCGCTGCACCGACATCTCAAACAGCAGCTTCTAAAAAGTCAACATGATCCCCTCGGGATAGAGCGAGTCCTTTAAGGACGTCTGGAAAGAACAAAGACTACAGAAGTGCAAACATCCCCTCTTCCTCCCCCCTACACCCCCCCCCCTCTCTCTCCAGCCTGGGAGTGGGTGATTAATCCGAGTCCGGGCTTAATTACAAGGATGAGAACGGTCGCTCGGGTCTTAACGAGGCTTAAGGAGCTGCGATCCTTCACAAGCATCTCGGCACAAACGCGCCCCCTGATCGCGTGAGTGGAGCCCTGAGGTTTCAAACGCAAAAGAAAACTTGGTTGACAGCGAGATTGATGATTTAAGTGCGACTGATTCTTCAGGCCGCTTGGGAAAAGAGGACGAGCAAAAAGCTAGCGTGATTACAGAATGTGATTTTGCTAATTAACAAAAAAAAAAAAAAAAAAAAAAGTCAGCGATGTTACATTTTTATTTGGAAAAGTAAAAATCGGTCTGCTTAACAGTAAGCACCGCCTCCATTCTTTTTAAACCAACCAAACAGCACATCGTCCTGCCTCCTCGTTTTCTATTGGCTCACAAAACCAGCGCATGTCCTTTACCTTTCAGTGAATTCTTACTTTCCTATATTTGATGTGTTTTAGCTTGAAAATCTGAGAACTGTCATTTTTATGTCAAAGTTCTTAAATTCTATGCCGAAAGCATAAATATTGGCACCTACACTGAAGGTAGTCATTTAAGATGCATTAAGAAACTTTTTTTTTTTTTTTTTTTTAAATCCCAGAAATTTGCAAAATGTTAAAGCCCGACACATTCATACGCGAGTAAAAAAGCTCGGAGCTCTCTAACGACTGACGCGGATGAACCGCTTTCAGCGACTGTCAGGCGTGTAACCCGAAAGTGCCACTCACCGCCAGTGGCACATCTGCCCCGCTGCGCCCCGGTGCCAGTCGCGCTCTTCAAAAGCCGTGTAATTTCATCCACGTCAGCTTTTGTTCATCTTACACCCTACTGTCCTAGACAGAATCGGCTAATCACGTCTTCAGAGAAACGGAAAGGTTCTCCGGAGCTTGGCCTTTAACGCTCATTTCTTCCTATTTGTTCAAGTAAAATCAATTTTATATATTTAAAAAAAAAAAAAAAGGCAGCAGGAAGCGTCTCATAGATCTGATCAGAATTTCACTTTTCATTTTATTTTCCGGTCTGTAACTCAGGTTTGTAATCTGTTTAAAAAACTTCATCAGGTTTATTATAACGGGTGCTTGTGCACAAACTCACCACTTTAAGCTCCGGCACTGATCTGCTCAATGTCCACTCCTGACTGTTCACAAAGGAATCTGTAGAGGGGAAGGGGAAAAAACACACACACAGTTAATTCACAATATACAAACATGAGAATGATTTAAAAAAATATTTATTTCTATAACTAGTGTGTGTTCAATGACGGTATGAACACAGTGTGACTTCTACACAGCATGCACTCCTAGGGGTGTAACGGTACGCGCATCCGAATCCGTACCGCTGGGTAAAACACACTCAGTGTAATTAATGCACTTCAACTTCATTTATTAAAGTGACTACTTAATGAAATCAAATCATTAACGAATTTAGTTTCAAGACAATTTTCAAAAGTTCTAATCAAGTTCATACATGTTCATTTATTTTTATTGTTTTAATGAAAACATCAACTAATTTTTAAGTTTCACATGTTTTATTCAAAGGGAAGAAACTCTGGCATTTTGTTTAGCCAAAGACTCACTCTGCATTTAATGTCAAAAAATTAAAATTGTGCGAAAACAGTGGCATTTACAGCAAATAATGTTTAAAAAATATCCCTTATATACAGTATGTTTTATATAAACGATCAGAATTTGTTCAGTGTACTGTATGTGCACTAATATGTAATATGATCAGGAAACGATGTTCTGGATAACTAAATAAGAATTGAAAAAAAAAGTTAATGTCTTTAAAAAAATAATAAAATGTATGTACCAAACTGTGACTTTTCCTTCCTTTGTATTGACCAAATACACTTTGTATAAATAATCATTATATTAATGATGATAAAAAATTACAAGTAAAAACAAATAAAAATATATTTAGGTACACTTCGCCAACAATTTGTTGTATTTTGTGTAGAATAAACTACCAGTTAAGTTTGATTAGAAAGAAAAATAAAGAACTCCATGTTTTTTCCAGATTTTTTCCTTCTACACCATAAATCAATACTGAAGGTGTTTATCCAAAATACACAATAATCTCCTTTGAAGCTCCATAACGGCTCTAATCTGAGGTGCTGGTTGAGGTTAATTGGTGACTCTAAATGAGCGTCTCCTCTGCAGCAGAGGTCAGTTTTGGTCTTGATCTCCTGAGAAGGTCTTCATGAGGGACAGTTTCATCATCATGGACCTCGATGGGTTTTACAAACGCACTCGACACAATACTGTTCCTGCAGGAACTGTTCCAGATCAGCCGACCTTCACGTCTTAAAAAATAAAGATAACAACCGACTGTTCTTGTTGTTAGACTGCAAAAAAGCTTGGCAGATTTCAGCAGGTGAGAAGGTGAGATTCTTGAATCTAGTCAAACCTATATGCAGTACAACAAACCAAATATAAGATTATTAAAACGCATTTACAGTCAAGTGTCACTAAAATCACCAGCGAAAAATGTCTTGTTCTGTTGGGAGATCAGTTTGCTAGTTTTTAGGAATTTCTCACTTTAAAGAAACCAGATGATCTGCCTGTTCTTGCAATTGTAGTAATGTTTGACTGGAAATAAACTGAATAAGCTTGTATTTGGTTAGTTGTAAACCTATTTTAAGAAAATACATAACGATTGGCTAGATTCCATGTGTGTTAATGCATAGTTCTGAAATCTCCACACACACACACACACACACACACACACACAATATAGGTTGAATATAAATTATAATTGAATATATATATATAGTCAGTCAGTCATTAATATTATTATTATTATTCTCATAATGCCGTGTGTGTAATATACAGTGTGTAAATACAAGATTGGATGATTAAAAGAGAAACATAACTATATGCCTGGATAACTTCTCCCACCACGAGGTTTCCTTTAAAGATTATTTAAGATGAAATGATCTCAGATTAGATAAAGGAAAATGCCTCCACACGACCCAGGAGAACTTTACTCGTCTTAGCGTATTAAATTCCTCACACATCCTCGCTCGTCTGAGATGAAGTTGCATTTGTAATAAGTGTTCAAAAAAAAAAAAAGAAAAAAAAGGCACCAGAAGCTGTGTGGTTGATGAGTCTAAACACGTCGAGTCCTCGCCCTCACCATGTCTGTGCAGCTCCTCTAAACCAATCGCTAAAGCCTCTGTAAACCGATCCCTCAGAAAAAGAGCGAAAAATGTTTAGAGAAAACATCACGGTTCCGGTAGGGGGTTCAGACAACGTGTCTCCACAGAGCAGGTGGGAAACACACACACACACACACACACACACACACACACACTCGGGAGCTTTCCTCTGACAGCAGCCTACACACAGCGCTTCATGGCACTCGTGGTAATTGCCACCGGTTTGTTTTTCCCGAATCTTCACTGTAATGTTATTTCCATTACGGCTGCTGTAGTGATGGGACGAGAGGCTGAATCAGCCGTGACTGGCGCTCTGATTGCAGCCTGCCGACGCCACCCAGGAGAGGTGCTTCATGCTAAATGGCTAAAAACACACTGATATAAAAAAACAAAATCGAAAATTAAAATAAAAAAAACGTAGGGAAAGACAAATAAAACACAAGTAGACGTGGGTGGAAATGTAGTGTGAAAAACACACCGGATTAGCGTTAAGCTAGCACAGCGAACGATCACGATGCGGTTTCTAGCATGTGTAGTGCTAGCTTTAGCCTAGCAATCGGTTCACAAATCTACTTTCCACTTTAAACTGTTTAAAGGTTTTCATGAGGATAAAAAGTGTTTCACGTTTAACCGACGTTCTCATTTACGACACACAAAGCTTCGCAAAGGTGAAGCGTAGCCTCTCAGCTAGCGTTGCTAACCTCTCGGGAAATCTGACCAGTGCCTCAGAAATGAGGCAATATAATTTTAATCGCACTGATAATGCAACAATATTATAAAAAATAACGAATATCATCATGATGCCTTTTTGTTAAATGTTTTGTTAAACAATTACAACCTGCCTGGACCCTCCTACAGGGTGGGCCACGGAAAACGTACTTCAGAGAATGACATAAAACCTCTAACCATTTTAATGGCTGAATATTGATAAAGAATACCTTATATTTAGTTAAAACAATGAATATAAAATATCGTCCCACCAAAAAAAACAATAAAAGTGCTAAAAGAAGAAAACCTGAAAGTTGCTTTTTTTCATAACACATATACATGACCTACGATTGTTATAATTATTTGAGGTAGATACATAACTAAAGCAGAGGTGCGAGCAAACAGGAACAGATTCTGTAATTAAAGAAGACACACCGAGCCGCACCGGACAGTTTTAAAGCAAAGTCGAGCTTAGATTGCGCAACATTTTGATTAATTTGCGTACATTAATATATACAGGTTTCATGCAATACTGCAAAAATATAAATAAATCAACTTTTGTATGTTTATATCGTACTGCACTTTATGGACATTTCTCACACCCGACAATTATAGTCCATTTATGGACACTATACATGTGTACATTCATGCACATTTGCATTCACCCTGGACATTTATATCCATTTCATTTTACACACTTTCCACATTTTGCATATTCGTACAGCCATTATTGTGTATATTTTGTTTTGTTCTTTTCTCTGCAGTTTTTCTCCATTCTAGAAAGAAGGTTTTTATATTTGATTCTTTATTCCATTCCCTAATTGATTTCTATTTCTATTGATAATTTAGATTTTAAGGACGAGCGGTCATAAAAGGATTTCACTGCATATCGTACTGTGTATGACTGTGTATGTGACAAAATCTTTATTTGAATGTATTTATTTAGACATTTACCATCTCAAAAAGCATTTTACCTTTCTTATTTCGTGGATACCTGAAACCTTAATTAATTAATTAACTAACCCAAATCCGTAACCCAAATCCATCTTTGAATAAAAAGTAACTTTTTATTAAACATGTTGTGCATCAAGTTTAAAAAAAAAACAAAAAAAAAAACTTACAAACTTTGAACTTTGAGTGCATTAACCAGCTAGTGTACTTTCATTGCCGATTGCTATCATCATTTCAGAGGTGTGTCAGGGAAACCACCGAGCTTCGGGTTATCCGAGGTGAGCACCGACTGATGATGAAGATGGCATAACACGATATCATGTAAACAAACCAACCCAATGATTCTTAAAAGAAAAATGTTGCCTTGTGTTTCAATCATATAGCGGGAACACCTAAACGCGTGATCACTTATCCAGTTAGCAAATCATGGTTTTATTTGACTGGAAGACTGAAACAGCCACTCTGTACAACCACGGTGAGGAGAAAAGCATCTCAAAACATTCAGATTTAAAGCTGATGAGCTACAAAAGTTGAAGCCCACATCAGGTTTCTCTCCCGTCATGCAAGAACATTAATATGAGCCTATGTGGGTATGTGGGTAAGATATAACTGAATTGAAAAGCTGAAGACGTTCTTCCAATCTTCAACCATCCAGATTCCTTTTCTTTGCTGCTTCATAGAAAATAACTGAGGAACTATATAATAAACCAGAACTTTAGGAGGTTATCATCACTCCCAATATAAATGCTTTCATTTTCTTTTTTTTTTACTAGTCACATAGTTCTTTCTCACCACACGTTCTCGCTTTGTCTTGACGTTACCATGGTACAAGGCTGAGGAATTCCGGGCTACCCTTTAGCACACCTGGTTAATTTTCAATCCCAAACTGAATCCGAAGCAAAGCACTTAATCGGGACTCGATGAGGAAAACAAACAGCGTGTTGACGTGTCCAAGACACGGGATCTTTTGTTCGGCGGTTACATCACCACAGGTTCAACAAGGAGTCCGTGCTCAATCACGGCCGTGTAAGAATTCCACAAGCGCTTTACAAACACGCACTTAGAAAGTAAAACACGTAGGTGTGACCAGCTTACACCTTATTCAAGGCAGAAAGAATGAGATATTAGCACGACTTTCATCAAGATTTCTGGGTTTGAATAAATCACAGTGAAGAACCGAGCTTTGAATGACAGCCAAATCTCAACGTAGTGTACAAAGTGAGGAAAGATGGAATTTACATCATTAAATCCGATGTCCCAGTTTCCGCTTCGCTCGTCTTACACAATTGATCAAAATTATATTCAAAGTCCCAGGATAAGAGTTTGCCCCCTTATGAGAGAGAAAAGCAGATTAACAGAAGACAGACAGACAGACAGACCAATATAATCTCATAAGATTTAAGGGCTTTTGCAAAACAGCAAAATATATCCAGGAAACAAATGAAATCCGACTTTAAACAACTTTACAAAGTTTTTTGTTGGTAATTACCATGGTAAACTTTTGCGCGTGCAGGCCACATGTGAAGATGAAGATGTGTGCAGCGATCAGGGTGGTTTACTGCCTTTCACTAGACAGACACGCCCACCTCCAGCTTCTGCTTTTTCACTAAACAGACACGGGCATCACTACCATCTGCTTTTTCACTAGATAGACACGCCCACCACCAGCTTCATGCTGTGCTCTAGATAGACACGCCCACCACCAGCTTCATGCTGTGCTCTAGATAGACACGCCCACCACCAGCTTCATGCTGGGCTCTAGATAGACACGCCCACCACCAGCTTCATGCTGGGCTCTAGATAGACACGCCCACCACTACTGTCTACTTTTTCACTAGATAGCCACACCCACTACCAGCTTGTGCTTTTTCACTAGATAGCCACACCCACCACCAGCTTGTGCTTTGCACCTGATAGCCACGCCCATAACAAGCTTCTGTCGCCTTTTACTAGGCAGGCTCACCCACAATTACTTTCTGCTTTTTACTGCTTTTTATAGCCACACCCACCAGTACCATCAGCTTTTCACTAGACAGTCACGCCTACCACTAAAGTCTCGAGTCTGATAGATTCAACAGTAAGAAACAGACAAGAAAGTGATGCGTGTAGAACCTTCATCACTAGTAGGGAAGAGAATAAGGTGGCGTTTCAGGTGTGTTTTAGTTCATTTCTCCATTTTGAGTGCTTTGTAAATAAAC
This sequence comes from Clarias platycephalus, assembly GCA_030068275.1. Classification (NCBI taxonomy): domain Eukaryota; kingdom Metazoa; phylum Chordata; class Actinopteri; order Siluriformes; family Clariidae; genus Clarias; species Clarias platycephalus. The sequence goes on along the minus strand of JAQQZT010000033.1, from coordinate 2,736,909 downwards.
TTTCTTAAAAGGACGTCATCAACTGGAAAAGAAATGAAAGGATTCACATTAAACCTTTCTAATGAGGAGATCTGGAGGATGTATTAGTCCTGCTCAAGTAGCACGATCTCGAAGATTTCACCTTTGTTCTTGCCTCGGGTTTGTATCGAACATCACCCAGTGTTATCACAACCTCTGCACGAATGACTCAGCTCGGATTATTCACAGCGCCGCGGTCCACTGCAGATCAAGCCGACTTGGTAGAAACACTGTAGAGCGCAAGGTGATCTCGTCTTATGCTGTACGTACGGCGGAGTTCTTACTTTAGGTGGGCTCTACCACTTGAGGTGGTCTCGAGATCCCTGGTACACAAGCATGGAACCAGAGCCTGATGTTCAGGGGATGGCTGAAATCAACAACAACAACAACAACAACAACCACCAACCAAACAATGTGACCAAAGTAAGCCATGACAAACCGCAGGGAACTCCAGCTTCAAGCTTCATGATGCATTTTGGATGTCAATCATTTAAAGTGCTCTGAATACAAGAGTTAAGGTTCAGAAAAACAAATGAGTCGGAGGCTTTAGGCTTCGGTCGGTGGATGTCGTCTGAAGTGAGGGTGTCGGTTAAGCATTAACATGACAAACCTACCAGAATCTTTACCAAAATTGAGAGAAGTCTCAGACAGAAATTAGTGATTAAGTAATTAACACTAATTCAGGCCTGATTAGAATGAGCTGAACTGAAGGATGTGTGCAAAACGAACTTATGACTGCTAGAAATCTCCAACTAGCATGCTAATCTCTCCAACACCACCAGTTTAATTGTATGCTAATAGCTAGTAGAGATTGGTGGGGAGAATCGATTCGGTTACATATCGAGTTACGCAATTCTTTTGTTTGGCCATTGATATATGTTTTTAATCATTTTTTAAATTTATATAAAGTATGTTTGCATTTGAGGTGGTAAAATGTTGCCGTTTCTCTGTAATCCAAAAACAAATTATTTGACAAGTTTGTTTAGAATTATAAAACAATCGAAATGAGATATTTATAAAATGGTGATACTAACAGATTCGCAATACAATATGAATCTGCACCTGGGTATGATGATGTCATCATGTCAGTGATTCCCATCCCTAGTTCAAGTTCAAGTCGGCTTTTATTGTCATTTCAGCCATATACAGCTCAAGTAGCGCGTTCAGTATAGTAAGTATAACTAACTATAGTTAACTTAAAATGTCAAGTCTTGTCTCAGCTAGTCGGCTAATTAGGTTTCTTAGTTATTAGCTAGTTAGTTTTTGTTCACTTATTATCACTGAAGTACAAAGTGAAACGAAACAACGTTCCTCCAGGACCGAGGTGCTACATACAACATTAATTAACAACATAAATGAACAAACACTAACTAGCTAATAACTAAGAAACCTAATTAGCCGACTAGCTGAGACAAGACGTGACACTTTAAGTTAACTATTAGTTAGTTATACTTACTATACCGAACATAAGCGATACAACTTTTCTTCTTTTTTTTTAAGTAACAAATTTGTTCATTTCTTCAGGATATCATTTGCTGCGGTCATTTTTCTCAAACTTAAAGTTGTTGAAAAGTGACACATCATAATCAGCATAAATCAGTCTAATAAAACAAACCTGCCTTATGAATTCCGTGTGAGAAAAATGTGTAAATGATGGAGTAATCAGTCGGGTTTAAAATTCAGTGTGTAGGAAACAGTGATTATTATTTTTATAATTTTTTTTTTTTTTAATGTAGTAAGTCTCAGACGAAACACAAATTATTGTACTTTATTACCACCCACCTCCCATCTCAAGTACTTCAGAGGAAGGTTTAATGGGTTTATCGCAAAACCTACAATATTAAAGACTTTCTTGCAAGAAATCAAAGTCCAATGTTCAGGTTCAAGGAGTTATGAAATACTGCAAAATCTCAACGTTATCTTCGAAGCAGTAAGAAAAGCTGAACCTTGATTTCTACAAGAAATTATTATTCAACATTCAAGCAAACATATGTAGGTTGAACTACATATGCCAGAACTACAGAGCAGATCGTTAACCAAACATTGTGCTGTCACAGGAAAATAATCAACAATGAGGTGGTTTGAGGATCAGAGTTCTGGTTCGTCTACAGCAAAACACGTTCTGGTGTTGGAAGGCGCTGAGACTGGAGACTCCTTCCATAAGGACTCGGTGCAGTAATATTCAGACCGAAACGGGAATTCGACAACGCTGAGCTACGAGGATGTTCAGGAGTCTTTGCTAGACTCCATGCAACAACCATGAGAACTTGAGACCTGAGCACTTCTCTAAATCCATTAACTGGCGTGTTGTCAATCAGCAGGCAAGCCAGGACAGGCATGTAGGGCCCTGCCTTTAAAGCGAACACACCTTAGCTTAGCACTGATTGCTGGCTCGACGCATTCTCAAGCCGGGGCGAAATCTCGGTCAGAACGGTCTCTATAGCGGACGCAGGCGTAAATTGCGAAAGTGGGCCACTTTGGCTCAAACGTCTTTCACGTGCTAAGTAGCAGAAATTGAACAGGAACGGGAATACAAGTTCAAGGACGTGTTCGTGATAAACAGCATTACTGAGGTGTCTGAAACACAACTGGTTAAACGAGACTCGAGAATCTGAGTAATGTTTATGCTCTTATCTCGAGCCCAGCCGCGCTCGTCCAACACGCCCTTTTTTCAGGTGAAACGGAGAGACGCTGAAGACGGAGGGTATTTTTAGGCGGGAGAATATGTCACTGCGTGCAGGAGTGCGTGTGTATCGGAATGTATTTACAGCAACGTGACTCATGTTGATAACACACACGATTCACGGCCTGCTGCCTGGAAAACGCAACACGCCTTCTAAACGGAGAGAGAAGCAAGAGCCTGGGATTAAAGCGGAGTTTAGCCTCGAATGCAGCTGGCTTTTATCCAAATAATAGACCTTGTTTTGAAAAGAAAATGTAAAAGAATATTATGTTCACTGGGTATAGCGTAGATTACGTAGACATGACTGCATACCGAATGTTTGGACAACGTCTCTATAAAATGTATAAAGGAATAATTACAGCTCGATTCACATGAAAAAAAAAAAAAGACGAAATAGCTTAGTAAACATGGCGTTTATCACAAACGCTTTTCTCTCTACTGAAAACCCCATCGAGAGATACAACACCAATCTCACTCTTTTTATCAACAAACCTTACAAAAGAAGAATTAAGATGACTACTTGGGGGGGGGGGGGGGGGGGGGGGGGGGGGGGGGGGGGGGGGGGGGGGGGGGGGGGGGGGGGGGGGGGGGGGGG
>JAQQZT010000033.1:2694993-2712368 GCA_030068275.1 Clarias platycephalus | reverse complement strand
ACGCTAGTTAGTGCTCCAGTATAATCGGTCCGCCGAAACTCATCCAGTGAGAAACGTTCCGCGGTGCAAAAATAAGTTCGATTAAAATGCGTAAAAAAAAAATTTAACACGTTATTTTTGTGTAATTAATTAATCTAAATTAACACGTTAAAGTCCCGGCCCTAATATATATATATATATATATATTTATTAATTTACAAGATTATAATCTAAGTAACTAAGTAAGTATCACAATTTATGCATAAACATGGTATCGGTATTTGGCCAACATGTGATTTATTAGCTGTAGAAATACCGTGATTAGCGTCTCCAGTTTTGCTAATGTTTCAACACGAGGTTGCTGTTTGGTGTCTTCACCCAGACTTCTGTCGTTGCAGCTAATCTGTAATTTCCAAGAATATGCCAACATTGTGTAAAAAATAATAAATGTTACATTTAAACCATTTACGATAAGGGAATTCCATAATGGTTATGTATTATGCAGTAATGACCTTTTATAACTACAGCTTCTGAAACTGGAGACTCCTTCCATTCATGCTAATAAATACCTATTTATGAAGAGATTTACACTTCTTTGGGTGGAATTCCCCCCTGATGTAGTCGTGGCTAATTCCCGCCCATCACTTTTTAAAGCGTCGTTCCTAGCCCACGCGGTGTCTCAGGTCCGCCCATGCAGATCCATCTTCTATTTTTCCTCCTGGCCCCCAGGAGACTGAGCTGAACAGTGTGGTGTAAGGTTTGTGGAGGTGTGTGTGTGTGTGTGTAACACTGAGTAGTTTTTCTGCTGACACACCGCATGTTCACACTGAAACCCTGTTCATTTTAAATGGAGTGTGTTTGATGTCGGTTTACGTTTTTGATCAACATGATTTAAATTTTTTTTTACTCCAAGTATATTTTCAAGCTGCGACGCGTCTTGTTTTTCAATCGAACCAAACTTGAGCGAGTCGATCCTCGGGAGAGAACTGGGTTGGCACAAGTCCCAAACACATCCTCATAAACTCCAAAACTGTGTATTTCTTCCCATAAGATTTTTTTTTCAGAGCCCTCTGGAGACCAGTATCTCCATTTTTAATGTACAGTTTGTGGGAGTGCGTGCAAAATTCATTAAAATATGGCAAATTCAAAAAACAAACCAAAAAAAAAAAAAAAACGGTGGTCCTTAGAAAAGTTTTCAGGATATAAAAAGTGCCGTTAAATCATAACAGTATTCAGCTATTATTACTCAACAGCACTGTTGTGTAACAGGCAGTAAATGTCAAACACTGCAGAAATGGCAGATTCCTCTCACGCGATCACATTTTCATAGTCATTTCATAACGAGGAGACAGACGGCGAGCGGCGCCGCAGGTTAGACGACTTCCGGAGCAGATCGTCAGAAGGTCCGAACGAACGTACGTTGGCTTCAGGACTTCACAAAGTGAATAAATCGAGTTATAAAGTGTTAGACAGACAGTTGTTTTGGGGCACAGCGCAGGTGTTGGAGAGCATGTTGGGACGGGGACGGGGGACACCTCGCAAACTGGATGACGCTCAGCTGCGGTAATTATGTTCCTTATCTCGCCTCGCTCTAATTCCCAACCGGTTGTGTTCAGCGGAACAGAGAAGCCTCGGTGATCATTCTTGCAGTATCCCACATCGAAGTGTTAGGACACAGTGACTCCACTTCTCCAACGTCAGACCACGGCGGCGCAGAGCTAGCAAAGCATATTCTAAAGTTTCCAATGACTTTGTGCTTGAAAGATGTTTAACATCGAGGGGGGGTTTGTTGGTGTACGGGGAAAGAAATATTCCTAATAAATTGTCCAGTCATATAGTATTGTTTACAAACGTCAATTACAAAACAGTCCAAGCCAATTGTGCGAACAGGCTAAGGCTACATTAGCAACCTGGCTAGATTTAGTTCCTGTATTTCGTAGATGCTCAGCACTTAAACAGCAGGTGTGGTGTTGGTTTGCGCTCCAGTGGTTATTAATTAAGTAACGAGTCATAAGTCAGATAAACAAGAAGGCAGTTGTGGGCGTGTCCTAATGACTGCAGGAGAAACTAAAGCTACGGGACTAAAGCTTCACGGTGGAACCTCGGCGTAAGAATTTTCACCTTAAGAACTAAAATTTAGCGAGAAACTTTCCTCGACATACTGTACAAAGCATTTTCAGCGTAGGAGCGAATTAACCGAACCACCAAACCAAACGCCGGCTAAGTCGCGCGTACGTCTGGAAGCCGTTCAAAACTTGTTTGCATCAGTGAAAAAGTCAAGCAAAGGGGGTTTACATATTTTGGTGGGTTTTCTTTTGCGTTTTGTGCACATTTTAGTGAACACAGTGTCACGGGTCTCAGGAGTTTTAGCCAGAAGAAAATGGAGCCGCTTTCAGTTTGGTTTTTAAAAGCAGTCGGTGCAAAGCGGAATCATAAATTACGGTAAAATGAGGTTTATTTCATATTGTCTTTTCTAAAAGCTATGATGGTTTTTATATGCAAAAACATGCTTATAGTGTTGTACATTTGTAATATTGGTAATATCTTTGGGTGGCTGGAGCGGATTATCTGTCTTTACATTATTTCCTATGGGACAATACGCTTCACAATATGTAATTTCACCTTAAGAACTCGCCACCGGGACGGATTCCACTGGTGGATATGGAAGGATAGTGTTTTAGGAGGAGTGTGATGAAATGATCACGTGGTAGTTTGGCTGGAACTACTGAACACACCCCCTCTGGCCAATCAGAATTGAGAATTCCTGAGCTCCGTCCTCGTGACTACGCGTTACAGCAGGCGGATGTTAAGCTCTCAGGATAGGAGAGTGACGAGTCGCACGCGGCTGGATCTTTTATTTTTAGGTGCTTTTCTGAACACTACTTATATGGTGTGGTGCTTTCAGCGATCCTCGCAGTGTTGTTCCAGTGTGCGTGTGTGTGTGACTACAACACCTCCCACACTACCTTGAACACACACACACACCTTCCTTGACTAAATATAGAGGCAGGTGAAGTAAGACCTTATTAATTCCACCAGCAGGCAGTGGGACTACCTCCTCCCCTCGTCGCACGCTCACTCAAACCCTCATTATCAACCGCTACAGTGCGCCTGCTAAATATAAACCGTGGCACACCAGGAGTCCCCGATGCATTGACAGCCTGGGCAAAGACAGGTCAAGCTGGAGGGGGAGAAAATAAATAAATAAAGGACAATTTGTTTACAAACGCTCTCACGCGCGCTCGCTTTTATGATTCTGTGACGAGGCTAAAAGGAAAAGATTAGCGCTCGAAGAGTAAAGTGTTCACGAATTACACCGACACTCGGGAGGGTAGGACAATAACACGGCAGCACGAAACATAAAGGACGCCAGCGGCCCAGGGAAGGTGAGCGAAGAGCTAATCTAAGTTTAGCCCGATCGCACCACAATAAAAGCAGGAAGCCGGGCTAAATCCCAACATAAGCTCTGCCCACGTGCAGCACAACAGTCGCTACGCGCGCCAGAACACATCGCATCTATTTTTGCACACACGTACAAACACGCCGCCGCCGCATGGGAATCTCTCTCTCTCTCTCGCTCGCTCGCTCGCTCTCTCACACGTGTGTGCAAGCACACATGCGGTCTGTTTAAGGAAACTCGCGCGATCGTGTCGTAACCCGTTCGCAGGGGGTCGATGTGGATGCTCTTGGTTCACATTTTTGTCAGAATTTTTATCTGCCTGAGTTTCAATTGAGGAACCGAAGCGAGAAGATAAGAGCGTTCCTGGAATAAAAGAAAATGCTAATCCTAATTCTTCAAAGGCTTCAATAATTACTATCGTGGATCATAATTCTTAATTCTGATTGATCAGGAGGTGTTACGTTTTTTTTATTTTTTATTTTTTTAAATACAACAGCAGCTCGTAATCAGTTCCAACTGGATCTTTTGTTGATCGGTTCAATTAAATGAATCGGTGGGTCTGTTTTCAATTTAACTCACGCTTCTTCTTTTTTTTAACAAAATCATTAAACATTAAACGAAATGTAAATCCTTAAACGAATTCCTTCAAAATATACCATAATTTTGTAGAAAACACAAGCTGCTTCTATCCTATGCAAATACTTGTTTTTCAGGAGTATCGCTCCGTTTCTTTCTTCTGTTAAATTCATGGAGCACTTGGTGCAATACTGCCACCTACTGGATTGGTAGATAAGTACAAATATAATTTGTTTTGCACATTAACACCACAATACACAGCATTTCACTGCATATTTGATCCATTTAGTAGTGTCTTTACTTTAATCCCTGTAGAAAATAGAGCTGCTTGAGACAAATCAGATGATAAACATTAGCGCTACTGAACAAAACCGAGTCGACAGTCTAGCTACATGTGATTCACAGCTCTCCTATTAGGAACACACAAACTTCTACAACAGATGTACAAAATAAACGGAATAAAACTTTTAGATTTTCCTGTATGGAATGAGTCTCCAGTACGAGACATTTGCTCTGGCTCTACTGTAGGTGAACGATAAATTGTAATGACGGAAACAAATAGGAAAGAAGTACGGGTTTGTAACTGACAATACAAAAGGAGAACCGACTCAGTTCCCGAATATTTGAATATCTTGTCGACTGAGAAAGTTTAGCGCAGACACAAATAGAAGGAACCGTTTGGCCCCTTAGCATAATTCGGTATCGATCTGATCTCGCAGCTGAACGTTCATCCGTCCTCCCGACTCCTGAGCTCCACATTGGGACGAACAACTTTTGAAATCCTTGCTCTGTTGTTCCAAATGAAGAGCTAGAGGCTATAAATATAAGCGACCCCCAGGAGGTGTCAGCATTACTGCCGAGTCTTTATATATAAAGACAAATATAAACACATACACACATCATTACATCCTCGTCCCAAAAATATCATTTATCAGAGGCAAAGCAGGCCCTTGAAAACTGAAGGGCCATTCATCACCGCAAGTGGTGCGATGCTCCAGCGAGCGCTTTGCCGTGTAAACATGGGCACTTGAGGGAATTTGCCGGTTTCTCAGGATCTCAGGATTCAACACCACATCGAGAAACGGCGCGTGAACCCTCCCCTCAGCCTCTTTTTTCCCGAACAACGTTCTTTACCGCGCCCCCTCCCCCTCCCCCCTCCATCCTCCTCTTGGCCACTCCGCCCTGCATTGACTGATCGTGTCAATAACGGAGATGGATCTCTCTCAAAAAAAGCGGCCTGTGTACTTCGTGACCGTCCGAGAAAGCTCGGAGGCAGAAACGTACAGCAGCTGTTAAAAAGCCGTTTGCGGCGATCGCGTCTAATTGACAGTCGACTTTTAGAATTAGCCTTTGCATATATATATTTTTTAAGACACATGTATATATATATATATATTCGTTGGTCCTTGAGTGTCATGAAAGGCACGTACAAATAACATCTATTATTATTATTATTATTATATATTTTTTTTTACATTTTGGTCCTGATCAAATAAACAAATCTGTAGTAGGAGCTGGCACTTTTTTTTTTCTTTATAGTTTGAACAAATACGATCAAAACTACACCTAGCTAGCTATTTTTTAAATACTTAACTGGCAAGTCGTAGCAAGTCGTAGCTACCTCAGAATACTAAATCTTACCGATGTACATTTCATTCGTCTAGCGCCTGCAGTGCTTTTAGTCAAGGCGTTTTGTTGAACGGTGAGTAAATCACAGTAATTATTGTTTAGATTCAGGAATGCTGTTGGCGCAAGGAACGTCCATCAAGCACTCCGCAACATGACTTATTTTTATAACAGACCTGAAAAACTAGCATTATATAAAGTACTAACAAACAGCAAGTTATTTACTGTTGCTGAGCTGCTGTACAATGCTTTAGACTCCGCCTACTGTACTAATTCAAACTCTCTTTTTTTCTAGAAAGTTTACTTGGATTTAAAAAGTAGATTCTCAGTAGCCAGATATCATGGCTTCATTTTATACACGTTATAGAAATTATAGTGTTTTAATAACGCCGTTATCACCAACGTGCTCAGGTGGTGCGTTTATAAGGAGAGCAGCGCAAGACTGCGGCTTCCATTTTGACAGCGTCCACACTACCCGCCTGGAAATAACATCGAGTGTGACAGCAGAAGCAGAGGAGTAAGAGGAGCAAAGAGGTTTTCGGGTGGCACGGCAGCAGCGCTGACACGGACACCTTTTTAACCGAGTCTAAAAATGCAGCGCACGCCGTTTCTCCCCTCCCACCCAAACACCAGCATCCAGTCGATACGGCTTTAGCCTTGTGCTGCTGCTAATGGAGATAAGTAATGGACGCTTATCGCTAGCAGGACAGTCCAAACTGCATGGTTTAATCATTTCACTCACACACACACACAGACACACACACCACTTAAACCATGTGAGAATTTTTCGCGTGGTTTCTGACTGTGACTGAAATTTAATTTTGTGTGTTAAGTGTTAAGAAAAAAAAAATACACACACACACACACACAGCTGCACTTAGTGACATTAACGTTGTGGAGAAAATGTCAAACCCTTTAAAAGGACAAGAACAAGCGTCCCGTTGTCCGTGTGTTAAAACAACTCAGCACATTCATGTGACTAACCTTTGAAGTCTCATCACTGCAGTCTGAAAGAGTGTGTACTGTATGTGTGTGTGTGTGTGTGTGTGTGTGTGTGTGTGTATTTGCATTTCCTGATTGAGAACACCAACCCCCAGTAGAGCTTTAAATGGTAGGAAGACCATCGGTTTGATTATTTCTCTTTACTGTTTTATTGATTGATTGATTGATTGATTGATTGATTCAGCTCTTTGATTTAATTGATCTTTTGTTGGTCAATTTAATTCAATAATTCAATTGTCGACTCTTTTTATTTTATTCAGGGTTTTTTTTTTTATTTAGCAAAAAAAAAAAACAATAATAATTTACAAATGTAAAATTTTCTTAAACTGAAATTTGTTAAAAATTTCCCAAAACCTTTGCAGAGAAATACTACCTGCTTCCATCTTCCGCAAACGCTCACATTTTGTAAGATTATCGCATGTTATTATTATTATTATTATTATTATTTTGAGTTTAAGGAGCGGTTGGTACAATACTGCCACCTACTGGAAAAACTTCAACTACTTCAACATCTGCTTGAGGCAAATCGGGCGATAAATGTTAGCGCTATTGAATGGAGCGGAAAATCGAATGGAGTTCGAATGGAGTTTCGAACTGCATGAAGCCGGCCCACTGGGGCAGGCATCACGCTGCACCTCACTCGCTCTGTGTGGAGGAGACGCAGGATAGGAAAGGTGTCCACCGCAAAGACCGCAAAGGGAAATTACGATAACGGAATGGACAATGTCCGCATGTTAGAAATGCGAGCACCGCGGTGAACGTTGAACGAATGTTGAATGAAACTGAATGCATGTCTCATACAAACCACTCTTTTTCCTCCTGCCAATCTTCTGCTCAGCACTCCGGACCAGTAGGTGGCGGTACTGCACCAACCGCTTCATAAATTCAAAAGAGGAAGCAGCGATAGTTGGAAGTGTTTGTATTTCCAGGAAACGGTGTGCTAAGTGGTTAAGGAATACGTGGGTTTTAGATTATTTCCACGTTTGATTCTGAAATCTGAAAAAACCGACACACTGAATCTGCCATCATAACCAATTCAATCGCTCAGCTCGGACCGTGATGCATGATGGTGCTCGACCTGTACTCTATATGCATGACTTCACACACATCTCTCCTGTTACATTATGGCTGCTTGGACATTGTGCCTGAATACACAAGTGCACAGACGCAAATCCCGGGGGGAAAAAATACAAGGTGGGGGGAATACTTATGCACCATATTATCTGCAAGTGCAATAATTGGCATGGGTGTTTTTCTGAACACAAATGGCCGTTTGTGTGTAACGTGGCATCTTTTTGACAAATCATACAGACACTTGAAGTAACAAATTATTAAGTAACATCGATATTGTGATTTTAAACACACATTGTATTCAATGTCGTATGTATGTGTGTGTGAGTATGGTGGTGGCATGTGTGTGTGTGTGTGTGTGTGTGTGTGTACACATCCTGCCCACTACCTCCCTCTTTCTTCCTCCCTGCAGCAGGCTGCCTGTTGCCTTGGCAACCCACAGTGCTCTTGCACGTCTGAATGTTAAAAAAAAAAAATACAGTGGTGTTATTTCTTTCTTTCTTTATTTATTTACTTGTTCGTTTCATTTCCTTTACTTTCGTATTTTATGCTCATTTGTTCGTTTGTTTAAAAGCTGTGGGGAAAAAAAAAAACAGGACTCCTCAGGGGGTGCTCAGGCGTGACGAGAATAACGTATACATCAACCGCTCAACACGAACGCTCGTCTTTAATTGCGGTTTTAAATTCTGCTGAAATATTAATCAGCTGATTTGATCAGAACAATAAAACATTTGGGACAAACACAAGACTACATGTTTAACTACATGCTCACCTCCATATAATATCCACCTAGTGGTCAAAAATAGAACTGCATGAAGCTGGCCCACTGGGGCAGGCATCACGCTGCACCTCACTCGCTCTGTGTGGAGGAGACGCAGGATAGGAAAGATGTCCACGCCAAAGACCGCAAAGGGAAATTACAATAACGTAACGGACAATGTTCGTACGTTAGAAATGCACGCCCACCATGGTGAACCTGTTTCATTGTTGTTAATTCCATTTAATTACAAATAAGCCATACATCCAACATTTTAACTGTAGGTTAACAATATTCACTTGACAGGGAGGATGTGAATCAAACAAATGAGAACTAAACAAAAATAAACAAACAAAAGCAAAGTGCATCAGTTATTTTCATGTATCCTGAACAATGACCCCGGGTGCTCCTCCGTCCCTCGCTGTCTTTCAGCTCGTCCAAATCCATCAGCATGAAGAGACACTCGATGAGAAGCGACGCTCATCACCCCGCCCACACGGAGAGGAACAGAGGAGATTCGAGCGCTGTTCACCTCCTGGTGATGTTAATGTTACGTCTCATCAAATCCATCATTAAAAAAATAATTTAAAAAACTAGCAGTGGAAAAAATTATGCAGTGTGGAGCTTTAAATAATGACATGAATGAAAAGTGGAAAGAAAAACTATGGACTCGTTGGCGATATTTGGGGACGACGGACGGCTCCTTCCGCGGTTCTAGCTCGAGGGATCTGCTGCCTCGATTAAACTGGAAAAGCGTTTCTAGGTAAAGAGTGAACGCTGTCAGTGCTGCCCTCCCACATCCCCAACACACACACACACACACACACACACACACACACACACACACACACACACACACACCACACTATGTTGTTCCAAGAGAGTACAGCTGTGCATTACACAGGGAGGAAAAAATCCATCAACGACACATCACCGTCTAAAACGGGCTTCTCTCAGTGGACGAGACCCTCGTGTCACGTGTGTGTGTGTGTGTGTGTGTGTGTGTGTGTGTGTGTGTGTGTGTGTGTGTGAGAGAGGAAAAGAGACTGCATTTTTTTGTCTCTCAGCTCTTGTAGATCTGATTTAAACGGTGTATCTATTGAGTTTTTATTCAAGCTCTCGGACAGAAGCACCAGCGCTCACTTTGTAATCTGTCGTCTCCAAAGTAACGCGGCGACTTAACGGACCGTCCGTCATTCTCACAAGCGAAGCAAAGATGGCCGCCGACCTACAGGTGTATCCCCTCGGTCTTGGCTTGGTTCCTGGTCCAGCCGTCTCGTTACAGGCAAACACACACACACACACACACACACACACACACACACACACACACACACACACACACACACACACACACACACAGGCATCCTCTACAGATGGCGAGCCAGCAACGAAGACAGGGATTTGGACGAGGGAAAGAGATCCGGGCCAAAATCCATCCAAAATCTGTGGAAGGAAGCGGCGGCGTGGGGAGACCGACGTCATGGCCGAACCCGAGACCTGCTCGCGTCCGCGGGAGGGCCAGATCACCGCATGGCAGGCAGGAAATTTCATTCCCATCACACTCCAGCCTCCAGGTCTTATACAAGAAGCGCACATTGAACGAGTTCCTGAATCTGATTGGTCGGATGGTGTCACGTCATGGTTTCTATAGTAACAGCGTACACGGGGACTTGGATGATGAAAGACGACCATATAATCGTTTGGGATGGGAATCACCCGATATAATAATATCACGATACCTGAGTGCCGAGTCGATTCATATTGCGATCACATGGGATGCTGCCTGCCTAAGTGTGAGTAGTTTAGAGCACACCACCTGCAGGAGCCTAGAGGAACTGCACCCTAAGTCACACATGCACTCACTCGTCTTCTATAGCGCTCCATCCCTTACAGGGTCGCCTATAGAGGCCTGGAGCCTACCGACCTCAGGAGACTGGACAATACAGGGTACACCCTGGACAGAGTGCCAGTCCATCACAGGGCACACACAGGGCATGTTTTTGGGGAACGCCGATCAGCCTAAGCCGCATGTCTTTGGACTGTGGGAGGAACCCGGAGCACCTGGAGGAAACCCACCAAGCACGGAGAGAACATGCAAACTCCATGCACACAGAGACGGGGATTGAACCCTTAACCCTGCAGGTGCGAGGCCCCACAGTGTTAACCACTACGCCCACCGTGCTGCCCGTATCTTCACAACGTGATATTAAAAAAAAATTTTATCAGGATGGTTGAAGATTCACTGTAACGGTTGTGTAGCTATAAATAGATAAAAAGTAACTATTTCATTCTGTTGCTATGTGCGCAGTATGAACCCCCCAAACGCCCCCCCACCCGCATCCACCACATCAACTCTCTGACGACTAACGTCAGGCAAATATCACAAAAAAACCTTAATTATATTAATGAAGTCGCTTAATTATAGCGATTATAATGAGGTGGATGATCGGTGACGTACATCATAATGGCGCTAAATGAAGTGACACCGATTTTAATAACTCGCTGATGTGATCAACACACGACCGATTGCGTATCACAACCTTTCATTTTCACAAAAACAGTGTGAAGCCGCATCCTTCCCCGTGGACTCATTATGTGTTAATTTCTTACAAAAACAGACCCCGGTGAGAACGGATTCCCGATCGAGGAAACAGCTGCGCTCGATACTCGGCTTCGATTGTGCATCAATAGCGCGCCGCAGCCTTCCCGGGGTCATTACGCTGGAGCTAATGAGGCCTTCATGACACCGCTCGTCTCATACTGATAAACGAAGAAAGAACCCTCGGTGACGAAAACCCAAAATAAATTTGCTTAAAAGTGGAGACCTAAAAGCATTTTACCTTTCTAAACAGCTTGGTATTAAGATGAGGAAAGAATGGAAAGCGGGCCTAAAATCCAGCCCTGAGGAACTCATACACTATTCACGCACTCATGCAGGGAGGCAGCTCCACATCGTCAGCCGCCCAGTTTGGGGCAATAAGAGAAAAGATGAAAGGAGAACGTCCTGCTCCAGGAGCCAGAGCTCGCAGTGCTGATAATGGTTTAGTGACAAAATCGGGCCTTTGAAGGAGCGGGACAGGCGAGGAGACGAGGAGTCACACACCGAGCTGAGGATGAAAAGACCTCGGGTTCTACTCAACACCAAGATCAAAGACTGAGGCGCCCGTCTTTAAAACACACACACACACTTCAAAATATCCGCCTGGTACTATTACACAAACCATGGTACGCGATACATACACACACACATTTTGAATTCTTCATTTTGTACCATGCTAGGCAACACACACACATTTTCAAACTCATCTCCTGGTACCATTACAAAGAGCCAGAGGGAAGGTGGACAAAACAGCACACACACACACACACACACACTTTCCTACTCTTCTTTACTATTACAATGGAGAAACTACACACACACACGCACACACACACACACACACTTTCCTACTCTTCTTTACTATTACAATGAAGAAACTACACACACACACACACACACTGTACTTTGAATTCTTCATCTTGTACTATTACACAAACCATGTAGGCAACACACACACACACACACACACACACACACACACACACACACACACACACACACACACACACGAGCGATTCATTTTATATACAGCAGTGCTATAATACACAAGAGCATTATGAAATGTTAAACAAACTTTAAAACAAACAAGCAAATGAAAAATACAAGTGTAAGTCATTCTTGTTTATTCAAATTCAAACAGTGTCATGTCTAATAAACAACAACAAAAAGACCTCAAAAGGGATTTCATGGATTTGATTGTAATTAAATGAGATTTAAATTCAAGACACACTAAATGTTAGTAACTAGCGAGCTAGCATGAATACAGACTAGCGCTGTCGATTAGCATTTTCAATTTGCATTACAATTTCTTATTAATAATGCATTTTATTCACACATGAACTTTAGTACTATTAAAAAAAGAGTTTGTCTATTTTAACCATCAGAACTGGAAGTAGTATATATATATATATATGCATGACTACTAAGCGTTTTAGATGTGTAAATGGGTCACATGACCTGGGCTGATATCATCGAACTGCACCTGAAAAAAGAAGATTGAATATCGATTAAGATTTTACTGCTTTATTCTTATTAATAGCGGAAGAAATATTCTGAAAAGTGAATAAATTCTGAAAATGTGAACATATTTTTTGTGACTTTAACCCTAATATTCACTGTTTTTTGTTGTTGCTTGTTTTCATAATAAAAAAAAATCACTCATATGGTCTAATTTAAAACATTTGTAAAAATACACTAGGTGATCTATTAGTTCATGAATTAATAATAGAAAAAAATGCGGCAATTAAAAAAGTGCACATTTCAAATATTTATTGATCCTGATCAGAAAGACAGAAATTTACAAGTATTTCACTACACTATTTTTTTTTTTTATATAGTTTTGCTTTTGATTTATTTATGCTTCAATTATTTATATATTTCTCCATAGTAATTTCCCATGCTTAGCCTGACTTTATGGAAATACTACAGATGATGCTTTTTGCAAACATCAATATTGTAATGTGCTCATCTGAGATTTGAACAGCTTTACATTTCTTTCTGTTTTTCAATTTTTAAAAATTTTGTTGAAAGAAAAAATGTCATTTTTAAAATTTTCATTCAATATGTCATTCAAATACAAATCGTTTTCATGTGCATTAAACAAAGCCGTATCAAAATAAAAAGCAAAGCCACAGTTTTTTTTTTTCAAAATCTATGTTGTGAAACCTTTCGATTTTTAAGAAGTGTGATATGATATTTTTTGTCACAATCGCCTTGCCTCTATCACATAATAAATGTGCATTACCTGCTTAATGTAACGGTGTTTCTAATTCATGTTTGAATAAAATGAAGTAACAGTTTTCTGAAAGTGAATGTAAGCATAGAAAAATATCTTCTAAAGTTTGAAAATGTATACCTAATTCATTCCAAAAGTTTGATAGTAAATGTGAGTGTACAATAAATGTAAATGGTTGATGCTACGTAACTAACTAACATCCTGTATGTTCAGGTTTGGTAGATTTCTATGTTCACAGGAGGAACCGTACCTGTGTTCGACTACCAGACTAAAAGGTCGTATTGTTTACGAGCATCTATACATAGATATAAAAGAACTGGAAATATTCAAATAGAATTTTTTTTTCTGTAGTTATGATTTTTATTATAATTATATAAAAATATATTATATGTTATTATTATTATTATTATTATTATTAGTAGTAGTAGTAGTAGTAGTAGTAGTAGCAGTAGTAGTTTTAGTAGTATTTCTATTATTATTACACTTTATACTTATACTTATTTACAATGTATATAAACTCAAGCTTTTTAGGACTGATTCTCAGCTTATATACAGTATAGTACTGTATAAGTATTGGAAACGAAAAAATGATATCACGCCATTTCTAACATATAAAGATGACCATATACACTCAGAAACTTTATACACCTTTATACACCAACACGCACAATTACAGTACCTCACTCAATATGTGTGGAAACGTATGAGTGACAATCAGGAACAATGATCCTCTCCCTATGAATTTTCAGGACATAAAATCAAAAGCTGGTGACTGTCAGGGAAAAAAGATTTCTGAAGAAATTACTGCTGCCTGTCTACCTCTATCTAGTACACTTTATTAAACACACACGCATGAAATTCATACCCAGGCTTGGCACCAGGTCACCAGGGGCTTATTTCCCGCACGTCTCGTGTCGCGCAGCTGAAGGCCTAGCACGTGTAGTCTAGACACCAGTCTAGCATTATACCCTGTTATTAATTTCAGTATTAAACCTCAGTTCTATTCTTCTTCCCTGAGACCGGATCATTATTATTACCATTATCATCATCGCTATTATTATTATAACAATATTAACATCGCAAAATCTAATTTTAAGGAAGAAAAACACTAATCCGAGCTACACTTTTTCTCAAGCTTTTCACACAACATTAAACATTAACCAAAGGAAATACATTTTTTTTTATTGTAGTCTTGAAACAAAACAATGTGTATAATATAACATTTACATTTATAATTATTTTAATTTGATCTGTTAGATATATACTTTTTTTCTGATAATAACTGCTTTAATGTTGGTATAGCTATAACTGTGATATATGTATTCTACAATGTCATGAATATGTATATCATAGCAAGACAGCTAGATCAGAGAAACAGGATATGTACTGTACAACTGTGTATATTAGTATTATGCTGTTTGAAAAATACATAATGTTAATGTAGATTCATGTACAGACAAATTGATGATTTCTGCTTTATTTCAATTATATAAGCTATTTGAGAAATCTGTCTCTTGGCATGTCATGTTAAAATAGTGACAATGATTTAATTAGACAAATTAAATCATAATGCTTGCATTAAAACTGTTTGACATTTTTTTTGTGAGTATTAATAACAATATTTGAGCATTGCAACAGATGGCCCTGTAATTATAAAACAAATAACATAAATTCTTTTTAAAAAGACTATACATATAAAAACCCTGATTTAGATAAAGTCTCTGAAACGTATTATCACAGTATTGATATTATATGATTATACAATATAATCCAACGTTTTGTAATCATTATAATATTGATGGGAAAATTGACTGAGATATATTATACCTGGGACCCTCCACACAACCCCGTATCCCCCAGATGTCGCTGTTGCCACAGTAACTTCGGCACTACGTCTTCGTTTCCCTGCATTCTCCACGCTGAAGAAAAAACATTACACAGAGAATTTGCTAGGACGTTGCTTTGACCTCCTAAAACTTCTACGTTCCTCTGAGATGCTACATGAGTCCAGAGATGCTATCATAACATCTATATCGCAACAGGTTATTATGATATTTTTAAAAAATTCTCCCCAAGAACTATGTTCTCTCAAATACAGATCTACAATTTTCATCTCTAAATATTTTTGTTTCCTGTTCTTTATGGTTTAGGGTCGTGGACTGAAGGGATTTAGAGCCTACATCCTGGGAACACTGAGGACAAGGCAGGATGACATTTTTGATGAAGTGCAAGTGCATTGTAGGCCAACATTCACATCTTGTGTAATTTACTCCAGCCAGGTTGCATACCTTCATCTTTGTTGGTGTTGGGAGTAAAATTAGAGAACCTAGAGGAAACCTACACATACACGTTCCCACCAGACCAAAGCTATACTTCACATGCCCCTAAAATATCCTGCAACTCTCCAAACCCAACCTCCAAGAGCCATCAATCTATCTAGAAATATTCTGGCCACCAAGGCCAACAGAACAGCCTTTAAACCTCAACCTTTAAAGCCCCCCATTAGCAAACTCCCGCCAAACGGTTCCTTTTGAATAAACATCTCAAATATGCCAACGTATGTCTCTGATACTATTCTAAGCACCACAAGTACCCATAAACCTTCAAAACTCTTATTATTCCAAACAAATTATCCACCAAAGTACCACTATCCCCAACACCTAATCCTCAAAAACACCTTTCAAACACCTACATAAGTTATAAGTAATAACAATACAAATAATTTGACATACAGCATCCCAAAGTACCCCAAACTCAAATAATCTCCTAAATCCTGATATACAGAAATCATATTTAATCTTCACGGATATCCATCAACACACCATTTCCCCCCAAAATGAACCCTCCTATAAACAGCTTTACAATTAAAACAACAAACAACACACCAAGTAAGCCAAAGAAGTATTTACAATGGCCTTTTCAATCAACTCAGATTCCTCCTTGCCATTCGGATGCTTTAATACCCTCTAATGGAAATTAAACCTCCATTCAGAAGCACTTACAATCACCACAAGACATTAAAATATTCCTACAGGTAACTACCGTTGAACATTTGCCCTCCCAAAATACCACAATTCACCCCTACAGTACATAACCTGCAAACTCACCGGCCCCTAACTTACTCGATGGCACCAAGAGCACCGACCAGTTTGGGAACCCAGTGCAGGTTTTTGAAAACCTTTTGCACTGAACGACCACCAGGTGGCATTCTCTCCTCATGGGGGACACAGGATTCCTGCACCTCTCATTGTGAAGAAGATGGTTCAAAGGGAAAGTTTCTGCCTTGCAGCCTCGAGCGATTCAGAGCTCCGCCGGGAACACGAGGGTGATCGAGAGCCAGGCAGAGAGGAGAGAGGTGAACAGAGGAGTAAAAGTTGAAACGAGTCAGGCCACTAATCCGGAGAGTCCTGGCGCACGGTTTCATTAGTGGGTTTAAAGCATCCTCTTTGACTCGCCCTCTTGGTTCGGTCCCTGTCGCCATCTCGAGGCCCTTCATCAGCTGAAGTAAAGTTTGTTATTATGTAAAGGAACGAGTCGCCAGGTTTGAGGAGCAGAACTTATCCAAGAACCACAGCTTCGAGAACAGTTCAGAATAAAACTAATGATAGTTCTCATTCTAATAAGGCTGAGAATAATAATAATTAAAAATAAACATGTCGTTTTTTTTGAGCATGTTAAAACCACCAAAGAGCCCTGAATGCTTGAATGCTAAAAAACACACCACACTATGGTGTCACTCAATGTGATGTTACTCAGGAAGTTATCAGGCAATTTTCAGGCCAGGGCCCAGACTCTAACGGCAGCAGATTCCAACCTGTGTTATATATATATTACTCTTTGTTGTAATAGGGCTGATGTCATAGTGCTTGGGCCCTAAAATTTGTTGTTGTATAAAAAAGAAAAAAGAAACAAGCGTTTTTCTGTTAGGACATATTTCCATAACTTTAAAAGAGAAGGAGTCTCCAGTTTCCGCGCTTCTCATTTCTCAGTTTTCTGATAATATCTGCTTTAATGTTGGTATAGCTATAACTGTGATACAAAAATAAGTCAGTAAAGTCACAGATGTGTGGTTTAGGCCCCCTCGTGATTTCCTGTTACTGCTGAGCTCGACAATGTGTTATATATA
>JAQQZT010000033.1:2655740-2665881 GCA_030068275.1 Clarias platycephalus | reverse complement strand
GGGAGAACATGCAAACTCCATGCACACAGAGACGGGAATCGAGCCTGGCCGGGAATCGAACCCGGAACCCTGGAGGTGCAAGGCGACAGTGCTAACCACTACACCACCTGGTTTCACAAAGGTTTCATGCAAATAATATTTTATTTGTAAGTTATTTTAGAAAATAATTAGTGGTTTATTAGAGGGCATACACTACTGTGTGTGTATACTGTATGTGTGTGTGTCAGCCTCTATTTTCACGTCCCTTTTTATCCTAACAGATGGTCCCTTTGGCACTTGGCTATAGGATGGACAGCTCCTTGGGCGAGAGGGGGAAATATACAATCGGCAGGGTTTTCCTTTTGGCACAAAGCTTCTAGTTCACCAGCTGCTCATAGTGCATCTCTCTGTTTCCTCCTTTTTTCTTTATTTCTCTCTCTCTCTATTTATGATTTATTGCACAACACAACAGACAGCTGCAAAAATGCAAATGAAAACAAAAAAAAGACGATAAAATGATAAAACATTACACTTGCAATCTGGAGAGACTTTTCATCTCAAAACTGTGGATTGTTTTAAAACTTTTTATTTGACAGCTTATGATATTGCTGTATACTATTTTAACCTTATCGTCAAATACAAATTCATACAAAGTAACTTATATATTTGTGACATGAAAACTTGATATTAACAGATGCAGTAGAAACCTCATTTCAAGGTCTTATGCGTGAGGATATTGAGTTACGGTTGAAGAGTTTAACATACAGATGGAAAAAAAAAATGTGATTCCGGTATGTGGAGCAGGTATACAGAAGAGCCTATATTTGCTGAGACCTTACAAGGACCTAAGCAAGACACAATTTTTGTAATACTGTAGATATCAGAGTCGCCATCTTAAGTAGAACGGTTGGCTTTGGAAGCCTAGAGATGGTGGTGAGTTGAGATGCGTTGGATGGGGCAACTTGTAATGGCCATTCTAGCAAATGTTAGAAATAAGTTGGTTGCTCAAATGCTAAATTCAGATCAACCAAACATGACCTCACGATATTGAAGACCTCACGATATTGTATTGCATGTGGCACTGGAGCACTTGCGCAGGTAATGGTAATCCTTCTGTAAGAAAGATGATGGACGTTTTGCTTGTCGTTAAGTGTAAATCAAGTCCTACATGATGTATGCGAATAAACCATGTCTTGTTTGTTCCAATTTTTTTTTTTTAACCAAATATCCATGGACAAGAGGACTTGGGTTTCGGAATCATGAGGCAAGTGTGGCCAAGCAGTCAATTTGGTATGTTTGGCACCTTTAAGATCATTGCAAACTGGTTTCAAGTTTGAGTTCCCACCTAGGACGTGTCTGTCTTGAACAAACATCGGTCTCAAATCTAGTCTCTCACACCCTCATGACCTCTGGTACACCACAACCATTAAGTGGGATCCTAGAAAGCACCCCTTACCACCACTGAAGGGTGACGAGTTATGAGATATTTTACATTCAAAATATCGTTCATTGAATGCCGACTGCATCCATTATATGCAGTAGCTCCTCTGCTGGTCTTTTCAAGGCTCTACGAAGAGATATGAGGGAAAATGTACGTACCACAAATAAAACAACTATAGGGGTTCAATTCAAGCTGTTTCCCTATTGAAAGGATTGACCTGGGTGCTAAAGATGCTGCCTTTTCATATTCTCAGTATGAGGTGTGCACCTATGTGACTGGTTCATATCAGTGGTCACTTCAGCTAAAATAGTTAAAGAGATACACGCTCCAGTGATAAGCTTGCCTTTCATTAGTGGCCAGATATCTCTGGGCTGACCTTGTGTTTTAATCTGGAATCTGTCCCAAAGGTCTTATCGCCCAGCTTCATGAGTCAGTTGCTTGACCTTGCAGCCTTCAGTGACGATGAGCCTGCAGAACATTTGGACTGACCGGAGGCCATCTGATGATCAGATTCCATTGTTTCAAGACAGACTGACTCGCTGGTTGACTGACATCATCAGCAACGGCTGTATAGAATCTCCTACTATGACAGTAGTTCGAATTTTCATCAAAAGGTCCTAAGGTGAGTTCCTCTTGGCCCTAGTTCCTTTTCTCGCTGTTGGTTACCGGAGATGAAATAGAAACTTTAACACTATGCAAATCATTTCAGCTGCATTGTGTTTACAGTAGACATGGTGTAATTAGGACAAGAATAAACTCCCTGAGAAGGGATGAGAAAGGAAGAGGATCCGAGATCCAAAAAGAGCGACCCGTCCTCCAGACCAGCAACGGATACTGAAACAAAACAAGAGATCAAATCTGCATAATCGCATGGCATTTGGCACGAGGCATGGCTTGTGAGATAAGTAGTGTTTAAAGTCTAAGGGAATGACTACGGATGCTGTGAAGAAAAGAGGATGCTAGGGATATAGTTGGTGATCGTCAGAGCAGGAAGAAGAAGATAATGCCAATGGAGTACCATGCGGTCAAGAGGAGATCTCAATGAAACAGTGAGAAGCCCAGGACAATTGGAACTGACAGGTTAGTCAAGATGGTGGGCTTCTTTCTCTAAATATGGGAGTATTCATTGTATAGTACAACATAGATATGTTAAGAATTGGGGCGGTTCGAAATCTATTATGCTACCTCTGTTTATTTATTTATGCTACCATTCCTTGGCTCCACTTTCTATAAGCCACTCTACTGGTGTGTTCCTGAATATACTGTACTGTCCCTTCACAGGAATGAGACGTAAATCTCAAGGTGGAAATATGCTTGCATGTGTCACAATGTGTGTGCTTTATGCAAAATTGTCTGATTGAATTCTCTGGTATGCCCCCTACTGGAATTCTCTGGTAACACAAAGGCAAGTAGGTAAACGGATGCGCTTGTGATCGCTGTTTAACAGCAGGTATATTTCCTGCCCTTATGCTGGGACCTTCAGAGTCACTAGATCTCAACCCAATTGAGTAGGAAAGATTCCTGAACAACTTTTTTACCCAGCAACCACCACGACTATCATCAAAATATCAAGCAAAGAAATCCATCAATTCATCCATCCAGGAACCTTGGTAGTCTAACTAGGGTATGTGGAGGCTAATGGTGACCATTGTATTTATTCCCATTTTGTAAGACATTCACAGGTCAACATTCATAAACTACAGGCAATTAGATGTCTCTAACCTGCATGTCTCTGGACTGTTGGAGGAAACCGGAGAACCCGGAGGAAAGCCACCAAGCACGGGGAGAACATGCAACCTCCATGCACACAGACCAGACGCAGGAATCGCACCCAGGACCTGGACAGTAGGTGCAAGGCCACTGTGCTAACCACTGAGTCATTGTGCCGCCGAACAAAAAAAATGTTTATGCTTATACTGTATAACATTGCTTTAATATTTCATGAAAAGATTGTCATGCAAATACATTCTTAGGAAGAAACTATTTCAAAGATTGACACCCTTTGCCTCAGTAAATGAGAAATTGTATAATTCATATGATACCTCACACTAAATAAACCAGCATCACCCCGCTAGAAAGGAAAATGTCCTCGACATACAGATCTGCCATGAATATTTCATCGCCCTTTAGGGGATCTCCTCCAGAACAGCAAATTACCTCAGGATCAGTATTTATTAAAAAAGTCTTCTAATATAAATATGTTTTTCTCTTTTTTTTTTTTTTTTAAAGAAACAACCGTGTCAATTTGAGTTAGTTCTCTTGAGCCAATTTTAGATGAATTACAATTGAGTGTTGTGGGAGGAGATGAGAAAGATATCGGTTTTGTTTGAACAGCTTTAGAGATGATCTCTGATACTGAAGTAAGTTGCCTTTTTTGAGTTAATTGGGTCAGAATCTGTAAAAGATAACGAACATGTTGTTTATTTGCTGGCGCATATTTAATTCACAGAGTCTACAGTATGTACTGCATGAGCGATTTTTTTAATAGTGTTTGAGACGATGTAAAATTGTCCCTCAAACTTCTTTCTTGCTGATTGTTTGCGTAACTTCATCTTACCATGACGGCAGAATTAATACCGTCTTAATTCATTTACACTTTCACACGTGTGGCGAATGAGTTCGGGCTGCTATTTTACATCTCTCGGCTTGTTCAAATGCATAGCGCTGTAGGGAAACATCTCTTCGAAGGAGTCTCTAGTCTTAGTGACAATCTTGGATTTTTCACTGTATTTATTTCAAAACAGAGGCTGGAAAGTACACGACTGTTTTTAGCTATAAGGAATAATTAAGAAACTTTTATTAAATGTACTGTAACTAGAAACTGATTAAACTTATAATGTGAGGTTCAAATCCTGATGATGCAACAGAAGAATTAGCTGCAATCACAGACGTCTATGTGTTTATGTATGTACAGTATGTATGTATGTATGTACAGTATGTATGTACAGTATGTATGTAGAGAAGGGTGGATAGCAGATTTTTGTCCTCCGGCTTTCAAATAGCTTCATATTTCTCAGAAAAAGCACATCCGAGCGTTTGTAAATATACCCAGGTTTTTTGTGATGCGTAAGCAAAAAAACTATAACAATTACTTTATGGTTTCCTACCTCATCAGGTATTCTACTCCATACTTACAATCATGTGTAAAAGTTAGTGCCCCCTCTTTGAATTTCTATGTTATCTAGGCAAAAAAAAAAACCTAATAAAAATCTTCCGATCGTACCGGCCCTTAGTATTAGACAAATCCAACCTCAGACGAACAACATATAACAATATTCACTGTGCCAGTAAAAATGAAGCGGAAAAGAAAATAAACGTGTGACGTGGCAGACCACATTGTAGTATTGCCCACATGATTTTTTAATTCTTTTTTTTTTTTCTATTTTGGCTTCATTAAAAAAAAAAAATTCAAATAAATAATGACACAATGAAAGTTATATGTCATTCGTCTAAGGTTGTATTTGCTTGATACACAGACCTGCTACAATCAGATGATTTTTATTGGTTTTTACACAAAAAAATACATAGAATTCAAAGAGGGGGATACTAACTTTTACATATGACTGTGATAGTGCTCAGTGTAACGTTGCTGAGGTTGAGCAAAAACCCTTAACTGGCAGCTGCTCATCTCTTTGCTTCGATTTTAGTTTGTCACCCTCGTAATTCACAGGTGAATGAATGTAAATGTACTTATGCGCTACAGTCGGTGGGTTTAGATGGGGGGGGTTTGTGCAGTCTGGTCACATACTGTAGCTGCAACAACATGGTCTGTCACTTGGTGCGCTTACAAAATTAATTTCCATCCCAGAGGACAGACCGGTTCCCGTTCAAACCTGGAATGCAAACGAGCTTCAAGTTTATGATAAAATGCTTTCAGGAGAAATCACCAAGCAGACCAACGGTGCAAAAACTGTCGCTGAAGCGGTTTTTCTACATTCCTTTGAGGCTCAGAGGACAGTCAGGATCAGCCAGTGATGCGAATCCTACTATATAACAGCCACTCAGGTTTCAGTGTGAAGGCTGCTGTATGTAGCATATCGCCGTGGGGAGGAATGTTGCCTGTTAGCATCATTACAACAACAACATTAATTGGATGAAAATTACTTCCTTTTAGATCGAGTTATAAAACCTGCCTCCTCACTTTACATGTTACATTGTACTTCCCATAATAATGCATAAGGAATAATGCTTGTGAATAGCAAACTCCTTCTAAAATACCCAGTAGCATATGCTAATTAGTGCTAATTAGGAGGTGGGGCCAGGGGTTCTTAAACTAAAATAAATCAAAACCTGAAGCTTGACGGTTCATTAAGCCAAATCCATAAACAGTCGTACCCTCTCTTGTCCCGTTACAAAGAACCCAAACAGCGTAACCCCCTCTGTTGCTATGACATCAGAACAGCACCACGTGCGATCAGGGCAGTTTCTGGAACTTCCCGCAGAGGCTCGTCTCTAAATGAATCCTGTGAGGACAACAAGCCCTCCTCGTACGCAGCAGGGGTCCCGGTATCCAGCCGGTCTGTAGGTCACGTGATGACCTCCCGTCTCTGTTTAGATAAGGGAACCCTACTGAGTGTTTCCACAGTGGGAATTGAGCAGCTGGTCTGAGGATCAGATGACTGTTGTCCGGTCTAAATAATACACAACAAGGATCGCTCGGCATGCTAACCTTCACTGACGACTTAGGGGTCGGTCGGCAAAATTCACAAAGTTACTCTAGGAACGCAGGATTCGAGCACGAGGTCACACAGTATGAGGATAAATATCGTTAACGTTTTGTGTTTTATATTTTAAGTAGGCAAAAAACAAGAGAAAAAAAAGGATATTAATGAATTACATCAGACTTAGGACTGCAAAATGCCCTAAAGGTACAGTAGACACTGAAGGTTAAAAAAAATAAAACAAAAAAGGTACAAGCACCTAGCGGGCACTTCTCCTTTTCTCACAATTAAGAAAACCCTATGGGGCACTGCATTGAGTATTCCAGCACATACTGGCACCCTAGAGGGCAATTCAGTACATTTTTCTATTTGAAGAGCAGACAATAGTGCTTAGACAATAACTTAACCCACATTTGGACACCTTTAGAACATAGAGGAGCCCTATTTGCAATGTTTCACATATTCTTCACTGTATGAACACCATAAACAGCCTTACATTTAGTGGAATCCTATAGGGCACTTCATCACTGGAAAGGTGGCTTAAAGGGCACTTTTTCGTGTCACTTTCACACATGAGGCTACCAATAGGGTTTTTCCCATGTTTTCTCACACATTGTAGCACCGCATAGGGCAGTCTATAGGGCACTTAACCATGTTTTATTTACTGTGTCAACACCCTTGAGGGCACTTCATCATGTTTTCTTGCATGTAGAGGAAACTTTTTTTTTTTTTTGCACTTAGGGGCACCTTATAGGACATTGCATCATGTATTCTCCACTGGCGCATACACCCTATAGGGCAATTAATCACGTTTCCTTACACTTCAAGGGCATTTATAGGGCACTTATTTATTATTTTTTTCCCTCTGAAAGAACACACAAAAGGGCACACAAAATAATTTTTTGACAGATGTACAGGCAGGCACTCTATAGGACACCACCACGTCTTCTCACCTATCATGGCACCCTAGAGGGCATTTCACTGAGCTTTCTTTCTTTTCTTTTCTTCAAGGGCAGTGATTAGGACACTTCTCCTCTCTACTGTAAGGGCACTCTGTGGGGTATCTCGTCTTGCTTTCCCTGTTTAAAGAGCACCCTATAGGGCACTCCAACATGCTTACTACTACGTTAAGAAGCCTACAGTATAGGGCACTTTTTGGTAATGTTTTGTCATGTGCAGGATCCCTAGTATCCGCTGTCACCTACCAAATAATGATAATGAGAGTTCCTCTCAGGGTTTCTCTCAAGGTTTTCCTCTGGCTTTCGTCTACCAATGTCTCCTCTGGTTTGTTTATTATGGACCTCATTATGAAACTCCATGTGGATTCTTGTGGACAAAGCTGCCTTGCCACAATGCCTACTGATGAAAGTGATATACCATTAAAGTTTTATTCCAATCAATTATAATTAGCCCTTTGCAAAGAGCTAAAACGTGGATTTGGACACATAAGCATGAAAGCGCGGCAACACACATTCAGTTAGTTGAAAATTGAGAACATGGGGGACGTTACTTTTTAAAGTAACTAATTACATTACAAAATTAGCGTCAGTTACATTACAGCGTTATTTTCTGATAAAAGTAACGAGTTCGAGTACTTTTCCATTGTTGAAAATGAAAACTCCTTTGTGATTCCTCATGCATGCTGTTTTAGTCAAGACCTTTATAATTATTCTACCATCATCACTCAGCCAAGTTTGGCCCATAATCTGTTAACTACTAATACCCCTATCTCACCTACGCGGTTTCGCGCTGTGGCCCGTAAGGACGGTTCATCATGATTCACCGTCAGTTTTGCCGCTGTGATTAGGTTTCCATCTTTCCGCGCGTCGGTCCTCGCATAGTCAAACCGCGTAGGTGAGATAGGGGTATAACAGCAGGAATAGCAGAGGGGGGCGGGTTATCGGGACGGGGCTGTAGGACGACTTTCACACACACACTAACAGATTGGGAATGACTGCTGTCTGGCTCACGGATTACATAAATTGTCTGAATAACGGATTAAATTTTTGACAATATAACTAAATAACTGAGCACTTAAATTGCGGACCTGATGCGTTAGATTAGTCGTTACATCAAAAAAGTAATCCAAGTACTCTAACGCATTACACCCAACACTGCTCGTCACAAACTAGAATCAGGGCACCTTAAAGAGTAATGAACCCACACGTGACATGAAAAAATGTGACGACTGATAGAAAACCAATCACACAAATGTTGTCATCATTCTGATTTGCCTCCCTGGGCGGCTGCTGGTGTACTCACATGGATTAACGTCACGTACAGCCGAAAGACCAACAACAACAGTACTCAGATGACTGATGTTGTGTCACTACTGGTTTGTGTCACTACAACCATGAAATCTGTGAAACTTGTAAATAACATATTGATATTAAGTCAAGGTTTAACCATTTTTTTACATTTCCTCCATACTGGAAAGAAGAGCAGCTTTGAGCCCCTTTGAGGTACTTTCTCGTGACACTTGTAGCTGCGTCCTGGTCCAGTCCACAGAACATTTTACACTCCTTTAGAGCACAAGGGTTAGTCAAAAATTATCCTCACTCATGTTATTATTAAAACTCATGATTTGCACTTAAGAAAAGCAGCGTGGAGTGATTTGTTTTTGTGGTCTGAGGGTGCGTCTGATGCTGCAACACCTCATGGAAGAGCATGAACATAAGCGTTTGGATATTTGCCAACAAAATGTTGAGGAAAGTTCCATAAAGAGAATTATTCCTGGTGACGAGATGCGGATTCATCACCACGAGTCTGAGAGATGAACGGCAGAGTATGGAACAGAAACATCCTCAATCACCGACTGAGAAAAAATTCAAAAGTCGACCAACAGCTGGAAAATTTAACAACGCTTACAGTTTTCTGGGATTCTCAGGGGCCAGAAGTATTGGAACATCATCAGGAAAAAGGTTCAACAATCAACAGCGCTCGTTACAGTGAGACGCTTATTGAAGAGCCGAAGACTAAACGTTTGAAATTGGATTGAAAAGCAAGGATTATGTCAAAAATTACGTATTTGTGTTTTCAAAAAGTTAATTAAAATAAAGTCTACAGTCAGAGTGTGGATAATTATTTAATGAATTAATTTGGCTCAGAATTCATTTACCCGTATGGTTATTGCGAAACACTTCCTATTTTTTTGTTTCTTTACCATTTCTGTTAATTGAGAACAACAACCTGGCAGAGACAAGGGGACGCACCCTCACTCACTCACCCACTCACTCACTCACTCATCTTCTATACCGCTTTATCCTGTATTCAGGGTCGCGGGGGGACCTGGAGCCTATCCCAGGAGACTTAGGGCATGAGGCGGGGTACACCCTGGACAGGGTGCCAATCCATCACAGGGCACACACACACACTCACACACTCACACGCTCATTCACACACTACAGGGACTTTGGGACCATTTAGCCTACTCTGCATGTCTTTACACTGGAATCGAACCTGCACCCTGGAGGTGTAAGAACACAGTGCTAACCACTAAAAAAAATCTGCCTATATATTATACACTGCTGTACACAGTATGATGTGCAGTAAAATGCTTATACAATTGGAAAGAATAGAATAGAAAGATTTCACAACAAAAAAAAAAAACATAAAATAAATAGATAATAAAATAAACAAACTGCACTAGAGAATGCTATTAAAATTAAGATTTCAATTTACAAATAGATTTTTTTTTATGTTGGTTGGAGTATACAATATACAGTTTTCCAAATTGTGCATGACCATGAGGGCTAGGGAAAAAACAACAATGTAGAATTGACTCTGAATTAAATCTATTAGTTTTAAGTCTATTCTATCTTAATTATACTTAAGATAGAATTTCCAATTAAAAAATCTATATAAAACATTTAGATTTAAATATACGTTACACAGGTTTGCAAATTCAGAGGTCAGGTGTAGCTCAATGGTTAAGGCCAATGGACTGGTTTGAAAGATCCCAGGTTCAAATCCCATAACCACCAAATAATAATAATAATGCATTTTATTTAAAGGCGCCTTTCTGAACACCCAAGGACACCTTACAGCAAAACATCCAATA
>JAQQZT010000033.1:2635572-2650151 GCA_030068275.1 Clarias platycephalus | reverse complement strand
CCCCCCCCCCCCCCCCCCCCCCCCAATTTCTCTTACGTTAATTGTAAACAGCAGCATGTTGTTGTTTGTTTGTTGTTTTCCCCTTATTATTTCATCTTGTGTCCTAGGATACGAACCCCATCTTCTTGTTCAACAAAGAGATGATCCTGTGTGACCGAGCGCCGACGATCCCTAAAACCACCTTCTCCATAGAGAACGAGATGGAGATGAAGGTGGAGGAGTCCCTCATGATGCCGGCTGTGTTTCACACCGTCGCCTCGCGGACGCAGCTCGCCGTGGTACCGTCTCCACGCTTTACAAGCTTTCACCACCAAGTTTATAATCTTACGAAGAGGCAGAAAAAGAAAAGTTACATCTCAATAAATTAGAATATTATGGATTTTTTTATTTCCATAATTTGCATCATATTTTAAATATTTCATATCCATATATTCTAGATTCAAGAGAAATAATTAAAACCTTGTTTGTTTAAAAAAAATCCAGTGCAGGTACAGCGGTTCTACAAACATTTGTAGATGCGAACAAATCGTGAAAGTAGCAGACGACAAAATGCCGTCCGAGATTTCCCGATTTGCGCGATTTAAAGGCGCGGAGACAACACTATTACATTTGACGTGAGATTACTTTCCTTAGACTCGGTTATGGTTTTTGGCCACATGATGGCAGCGTGGGGGAAATGGACAGTGGATTGGTATGATTTACGTTGTATATTCGTGTCAAAGGCGTATAAGATTCACTTTGTCGAACTTGACAAATCTGACTTATGAACGTGCTCCTGGAACAGAACTCGTTCATAAGTCGGGGACGATCTGTATCTCAGAATATTAGAATGTTTCCTAGGGTCGATGAAAAAAGATTTACAATACAGAAATGTCTAACTTACTGAAATATACTGCATGTTCATCTGCAAATCACCACAGACAGTGGAAACTTCTTGTTTATTATTATTAGTATTTTTTACATTTATATTTGCATTTGAGTTGGAGAAAGGTTGCTCTTCCTTTATGATCCTACAGTTACTCTAAACTATTCACACGTTGGCAGGCAGCACAGCAATCCTGCATGGTAGGAGCGAATTAGCCGAGATTTAGCTGAGCAAAAATGTTTTTGTTTTTTTTTTCTCCTTTTTTTTTTTTCCCTTGATGTTTAATAAATCACACCCTAAAAAAAACAAAATAAACTTTTCCACAATATACTTTTCATGACCGGCATTTTATTTTATTTATTAAATTTTTTTTAAGGAAATGTTTGAAGTGGCCAAGAAGTTGTGCTCCTTCTGTGAACGCCTGGTCCACGACGAGCACCTCCAGCACCAGGGCTGGGCCGCCATCATGGCCAACCTGGACGACTGCACCACCTCCTACCAGAAGCTGCTCTCGAAGTTTGACATGGCCTACACTAATTACCAACAGGATTTTGAGGACATCAAGCTCAAGTTGACAAAGTGAGTAGCGCTAGACAGCTGTCCAGAAACTGCATGTTTTGTTTTTTTTAAAGGTATTTAAAAATAAAGGGGTAACCTTTCACCCCGTCCAGGCTCGGGACTGCCGTCTCGGTCATGGCGAAGATCCCTCTTCTGGAGTGCCTGACCCGCCACAGCTACAGGGAGAGCTTGGAGAAGTCCTCCTCCCCCCGGCCCAGGTCTGACGACGGAGACGGAGGCCAGACGTGTCCTACGGAGGTCCAGAGGAGCCAGAATTCTCCTGTAGAATCGGCGGGTCAGGACCGAGCGCGGCGCAGCGGGCTGCAGGAGGCGCTGCTGGAGGAGGAGGATGAGGAAGATCCGGATAAAATGGACGCGCCTTCATTTAACGTCACGCTGCTGGACTGGATCAACGTACAGGACCGACCCAACGACGTCGAGGCCGTAGTGAGGAAGTGCTTCGACTCCATCAACAGAGTAAGCGCCGAGATCGTTCCGGAAAACGGGTTCGAACACGATGACACTGCGGCGCTAATTTTAGATTTACAAATTATGGGGTGTTTGTGTTAGAAAATTTATTTGGATAAATTAGTGTACATCTTTTCAGTCCAAATTTAGTGTTTTTTTTTCCACCCCAACTTTATTTACATAACGTCTATGATCGTTTGCATTTCCCGTTGTCTCACGTGTCGGCGCGTGTTGTGATTCCTGCAGCTCGATCCGCGGATTATCCAGCCGTTCCTCGTCGAGTGCCGGGACACGATCACCAAACTGGATAATCAGAACATGAAGGCCATAAAGGGACTCGAAGACAGACTGTACGCACTCGACCAAATGATCGCCAGCTGCAAGAAGCTAGTCAATGAACAGAAGGAGCTCGCTCAGGTATGGTGTGTGTGTGTGCGCGCGTGTTTATTTTATTTTTTATTTCATCATTACATGAACGTGGTATGAGTTGTATTTTGTCTTATTAGTCACGAGCTCTCATTTTAAACAGGGATTTTTAGCCAATCAGATGAGGGCTGAAAACCTGAAGGACAACTCGGTGCTGCCGGACCTGTGTCTGAGTCACGCCAACCAGCTGATGATCATGCTGACCAACCACAGGAAGCTGCTGGACATTAAGCAGAAGTGCACGACTGCCAAACAGGAACTGGCCAACAACCTGCAAGTCCGTCTCAAGTAAGCAGCCCGTCTCGGGCCCAGACACGTAACGGTAGCGTTTCGAGCGAGACCCCGAGTGAGTACCCCGTCGGGGCACGTGTGGTCGTGCTGACGTGTTGTTTTCTGTAGATGGTGCTGCTATGTGATGCTGCATGCGGACCAGGACGGCGAGAAGCTGCAAGCGCTGCTGCGCCTCCTGACCGAGCTGCTGGAGCGAGTGCGTGTGGTCGAGGCCCTCAGTACCGTCCCGCAGATGTACTGCCTGGCCGTGGTCGAGGTCGTGCGGCGTAAAATGTTCATTAAACACTACAGAGAGGTGAGCTTTCACGTTCGGGTACCGTTATCGTTTCTGTTTCACACAACGCTAAATATAAACAGAGCTGTCGCGTATCGTTACAGTTCGGAGGTCGCAGCCTCAGTCGCTCTCGGATTCTTCCTCAAAATCTAACTGATAATTGTTTGCGAAAACCCCCCCAATTTCGCTGAAATGGCAAATATCGTTCGCAGATTGTTTTATGGCTTTATTTCGTGGCAATATATAATTTTTCATGCGTTTTAGCGCTAAACTATTAAAAATAATATAATTTACTAATTTTGTAACAGAAATATTCACGTCAATTCAGCTATTCTTCTATTATTCTACTATTTTATTTAGAGTTTTTAATTTTTATTATTCTTATTGCTGTATATTATGTAAATGTTTTTTTTAATTCTCTTATTTTTAAGTTTTTTTTTTTTTTGTCTTATTTTTTTTTTTAATATTGAGGTCAACAGAGGTCGTATAAGCATTTCATTTCATACACGACTGCGTACGTTACGAATAAAATTTTAATTTGATTTTTAAAAATTAAAATTTCCATATAAAATAAAATGATTTAAAATGTTTTTAGTACTGTAGCAAGAGAACGAAGCGATCAGAGGACAAATTATTATTGTATTTATTTGTTAATTTATGAGACAGGGACGTTGTACATTAATCCACATATCCGTCAGTGTAGTGGAGTTAGCCAAACGGCTATTTCCCATCTGCGGTTCCTGTACAATAAAACGTCACCCAAAAAAAAGAATAAAAATTAACGGTAACAATGCATAACAATAACGCCACATTATAATCATAAAATATACAGAGTGCAGAGACGGGGAGAAAGTACGATTAGGATACAGAGGAGATCACATTAATCAAATCTGATTGTTGATAATCTCTGAAGCTCAGTGGTTAAGGCACTGGACTACGGTTCGGAAGGTCCCAGGTTCTGATCCCATGATCGTCATGTTGTCCCCTCAACTGCTCAGATGTGTAATAATAAAAAATAAAACGATATCTATATACGAGAATATAGATAAAATCCCAGATCGGTCTTATTCACACCTAGAAGCTACTAAATGTTCTCCTCTCACTGCTTTCTCCTCTTTGTGTGTTTTTGTTTTTTTTCCCCTCTGCAGTGGGCCAGTGCTCTGGTGAAAGATGGGAAGAACCTCTATGAGGCCGAGAAGGCCAAACGCGAGACATTTGGCAAGCTGTTCAGTGAGTATGAGCTTACTCTCTCTCTGTGAGTGTGTGTGTGTTCTCCACAAATCTGCTGAGCTTCATGTCAATATGGATAACGTCTGGAGGGTCCGTCTGAAGCAGTTCTTTACTAAACCACCGTACTTTGTCTCGTAGGGAAGTCGTTCCTCAGGAATCGCTTGTTCCGAGGACTCGACTCGTGGCCTCCTTCGTCGTTTTGCGTAAGTGTTTAAGCGCGTCGTAGTGTAGCTCGTGATTTATTTATTTATTTTTACCTCCCCTTTCTGATCGCTTTTTTTTTTTCTTCTTTCCTTTTTTTTTCCTCTCCTTTTCCAGACAAGAAAGCCTCGCAGGTTCGACTTTGAGCTTCCGGACATTTCCCTGAACGACCTGCAGTATCTGAAGAGCTGCTGTCCGGCTGAAGTGCAACCTTTTCTCAGGTAAGGAAGTAAATTTAATAAAAGATTTGTTCGACGTGCTGTTACAGGAAACCGATCAACAGGTGGTAGAAGAGCAGAGCCGAGTTATTTTTTTGTTCCTCGTATACGACAGCAATTTGCCAGCTATTACTCTTTTGTAATTTATTGAAGAACAACCACAGAGTGTGATTTGTTTTTCTGTGCTTTCCGGGATTAATTTCCTGGACTAAAACGCCAATCAAGTCATAACTGCACTTCATTCTGTCTCATCTTGTTGTATTTTTTTTTATATTCTTGTAATAATCTTTGTATACGACAGCAAATTTCCACTCGTTGGAAACAAGTTTTGTTTATAACTGTTATTATTACTGTAAAGCATATACTTTTGACCTGGCCAAGTTTTAATGCCATAAGAAAACAATTTCTACCAGAACAAAATTTATTAAAGAATTTATTCTGCAAGACGAAACCAGAAAAACTTTTAAAAAATTTTTGCAAAAGTGCACCTAAAGAACTTTGTGTAAAATCTTGTTCTTCTGGCCGAGGCCATGTTATAATGTAATATTTATTTATTTATTTTATTATTATTATTTATTATTTACTTTTCCACTATCTTTTAAATCTCTTACATTATCTATAACATAAAAATATTTGTCTGTATAAATTAGTTTAATGTTTAATATGTATCCGCCATGAAATAGCCTGTGAAGCCAATATGGCAATAAACCTTAACACAAACAAACAAACTTATGGCATAGCGGGTGTAAACAGCGATTCCCTCACAGGACATTTCTTTGTCCACTGAACTCAAAACAAACGCAGCCCGTCATGTTGCCAAGAAGCCACCGAGCGTGTAAAGTCTGTCTCATGTCACAAAACGTAGTCATAGTCGTTCCTAGGAATAACTGCCTGGGGTAAAGATTCTCTGAATTAGCATCTGGAGATTAGCACTTGGGCTTTGGTTGCTTTGCTTCCCGGGATTATTTCCTTGGGCTTTTAGGTCTTGGACTTTGTGTCCTGGTACTTGTTTTCTGTGCTTCCCTGAATTAATGACTCGGGCCTTTGGTTCCTGAGCTTCTCTGGATTACCAGCCAAGGCTTTCGCTTTCCGGCCTTCGCCTTTAGCTTTTGGGTTTTCACTTTTGGACTTTGTATCCTTTCCTGTGTTTCCCTGAAGTAGTGTATTGGGCTTTAGTTTTTGGGTCTTGGTTCCTGTCATTCTCTGGAGTGATTGGCTGGGATTTCGCTTTGGATTTTTTTTCTTTTTTTTGGCTTTTGCTTTCGGTTCCTGATCCCTGGTTCCTGCATCTAGGCTTCCCAGGATTCATTTCCGCTAGCGATGCACGGGTCGTCTGGTAACCCGCGGACCGGGTTGGGGCGGGTAAAGAAATTGTCACTTTATTTGCGGGGCGGGTCATTTAAAAACAAAATTAAATAAAAAAAATCCATGTATGTTGCGTGCAATTCCGCTGTCAGTCACAACAAAAGCAAAGAAATAAAAGTGAAGATGGAAGACGAGGTGCGGAGAAATTGAGGTCGAGAATTTACATAATTTAATGGTCGCGGGCCAAATAATTTCATAAAAGCGGGACCCGCGGGTTGGAAAAATACCCGACCCGCGCATCACTAATTTCCGCCCAGCTTTAAGATTCTGGACTAAAGTACCAGATTTAATTGGTGCTTTAGTCCAGTATCTTTAGTCCAGGAAATAAATGCCGGGAAGCCCTGTGCTGCTTCTCTGGATTAATTGTCTGGCCTTACACTTTTGGATTTTGCCATATGGCTTACGTGTTTGGGTTTTCACTTTTGGACTTTGTATCCTGGGTCTTGTTTCTTGTGCTTCCTTGAATTAGTGGATTGGGTTTTAGTTTTTGAGCCTTGGTTCCCATGCTTCACTGTAGTAATTGCCTGGGCTTTTGTTTTTGACCTTTCGCTTTCGGTTCCTGATCCTTCTCAAAATAAACTTTTGTCCGGGTTTAAGATTCTGCACTAAAGAACCAGTTTTAATTGTTTCCTGTTTGTTCCTAATTGGTGCTTTAGTCCAATTCTGGGAAGCCCTGGTTCCTGATCCCTGGTTCCTGATCCCTGGTTCCTGTGCCTAGGCTTAATTTCCTGGACTCAAGCACCAATTAAAACTTTGCCCCACAGTGCTCTGAGTCACCTTGTTGTATTTCTATACTCGTGCCATACTCATACTCGTGTCCGTTTTGCTTCAGGGTTCCATCACTATGTGATTTTGAGCCATTAAACCATCACACAGAAGCTCTTCACCACCTAGTACAAGCAGCCCGGAGTGTAGACGAGATGTCTCAAACCATCACAGACCTACTGAGCGAACTGAAGGTACAAAACCACACTTTATTTGAAGTTTATTTATTTTATTTTTTTATTTTTGACCTTGTAAACGTCTGTAACGTCTGACTTATGACCAGTTTTTGCTCCGTCCTTCAAGGTGTCTGGAAGCCAGAGTATACAGAGACCCAGCTCTGAAGGCAGAACAGAGACCACCCCCACCTGCTCTAAAACCCCTCCCCCGCTGAGCATACTGACTCCACCCGCTCCGCCGCGCTCCCTTCCCGCTGCGTTAGAGGACCTGTCCCCTGACAGCATTGACGCCCATACGTTTGACTTCGAAACCATAGGACATCCCAACATGGACCCCGTGCTCCAGCAAGGCTCCCTGGACCTGGACTCTTTAGCCGAGAGCCCGGAGTCGGACTTCATGTCGGCGGTCAACGAGTTCGTCATCGAAGAGAACGTTACCTCACCCAATCCCATTAGTGACCCCACGAGTCCCGAGATGATGGTCGAGTCTCTCTACTCCTCCGTCATCAACGCTATAGACAGCAAGAGGATCCAGGACACGACCATGCTCGAGAGGGAGAACTCTAGAATCATGACCCTCAGGCTGACCGTGGACCGGTACCGGTCGGCCGCCGAGGAGTCGCAGAGCAACATGAGGAAAGTCAAGGACGACCTCTGTCACTTCCAAGGACTCGTCCTGAAAGAGCAGCGCGACTTCGGCTTCGCCTTGAAGAAGATGAGCGCGGAAATTCACGGCGTAGTCAACAACGTTAGACGGCGTCAGGAAGAAGAGCTCGGGGAGGAACACCAGAAAGAGCTCCAACAGCTGAAGGACGACCACGAAAAGCACGTCCTCGGGCTTAACGACGAGCTGGAAGGGAACCACAAGATCGTCCGGGACGTCCAGAGGGCCATGCTCAACCTGGAAGGACTCGTGGAGAGGAAGGAGAAAGAGCTGGCTCAGATGGAGGCCGAGAGGGAGCGCTCGCTGCAGGAGATGCGCAGCATCCACCAGTTGGCCGTCCAGGAGTTGGACAGGAAACTGTCTGAGCAGAGCAAGGCGCTCCAAGAAGCCCTGCACTCCAGAGACGCCCTCGCCAGCCAGCTGAACGGCCTGCAAGCCGAGGTCGAGAGGAAGGTACGGCAGGAAACGGAGCGCGCCGAGAAGAACCATCTCCAAGAGTTGGAAGCTCGTCTCAGGAAAGATCACCAGGTGGAAATGGAGGTCCTGAAACGCGAAAACCTGAGTGCTCTAGACAGCTTGGGCGTCGAGCACCAAGCCAAGCTGAAGGAACTCGCGGAATCGCACTTGATCGTGCGGAAGGAATACGAGTGCCGGTGTAAGGACTACGAGGCGCGCGTGAGTGAGCTCGCCGACGCCCGCTGCAAACTCGAAGTGGAAATGGCGCTTAAGGAGACCGAAACGGAAGACCTTCGCCTGCAGTACGAGGACGCCAAGACCCAGCACGAGGAGGCACTTAAGGCCGAGATGGAGTCCCGGACACGGGCGCTCCAGCAGCAGGTCGAGGCGCTGCAGCAGCAGCTCCAGAAGAAGAACGAGGAGTACGAGCAAGGCCTGGCCGAGCTGCGCGCGCTCATGCGCCTTGAGAAGGACCACTGCATCTCGGAGCTGGTGGAGCGGCACGACGAGGAGAGCACGCTGCTGCGCCACGAGTTCTCCGCGCTCAAGCAGAAGTCTCGGGACGCCGAGAAGGACTGCGAGGAACGCCTGCAGGAGATCCAGCGCCAGCTGGAGGACCAGGTCAAAACCCTAAGCGAGGAACGGGACGAGGAGCAGAGGGCGTTCGGGGACAAGGAGCGCGACCTGGAGAGCGCCATCAGCGACCTGCAGGCTGTGAACTCGCTCCTGTCGGGGCAGCTGGAGCAGGAGCGTCAGGAGGCCTGCAGAGCGCTGAGGGAGGGGGAGGAGACGGAGGCGGCGAAGGACGCCTGGACGCAGAAGGAGGAGCTGGAAGCGAGACTGTTGGGGAAAATTAAACTACTTGAAATGCAACTCGAAGAAAAACGATCCACCGACAAGTTAGTTGAATCTTTTCATCTCGTGAATCAGTTTTGACGATTTCAGCTTAGTGGTTCCTTACAGTGTCCAAGCTCGTTATATTTATTTTTTTAAAACTCCTCAGTCATGAGCGAATGAAACGGAATTTCTAGGAAGCCTGATTTTATTTTTAGTTAGGCTCTCTGTACACATTAGCTCATACTGATTAAAACCTGTCTGCGTGTTGCAGAGGAGCCGAGGCTGGAGGCGGGGACATCGCGCTGCAGCAGAGGCTGGACGAGGAAAGAGCGTCCCTCCTGGG
Organism: Clarias platycephalus; assembly: GCA_030068275.1. NCBI lineage: Eukaryota > Metazoa > Chordata > Actinopteri > Siluriformes > Clariidae > Clarias > Clarias platycephalus. The sequence goes on along the minus strand of JAQQZT010000033.1, from coordinate 2,641,014 downwards.
CAAGCTGGAGCTGCTGGAGAAGAAGAAGAACGAGGAGCTGCAGGACATGAAGACCTCGCTGATCGCTGAGCAGCAGGTAGGAGGTGAATGGAGACGGAGCTCTGCGTGAGTAACGCTCCTCAGTCTTTGTGGAGGGACGATAACGAGCGCTGTTAATGCCGCGGGATGTCCGTCTCCACGACTACTCGGCAACAACTGAATAAGTTGCTTGATGAGTTTTATCTAAAAGTAGCTTATTAAATTATAAAATGGAAGGTTAAACACCCTCTCCCAATTTTTTTTTTGTTATTTATATTAATACTTCTGCATTGCTAAATGTTTGCCTGCTGGATTTATTGGTTCCTTTGGAGTTTGCATCAGTACTGATAACTGATTATACATGGGACACACCAGGGCTAGACGTCAGTCTGATTGGGTATTTCATTAGAGACAGTGTGTGTGTGTGTGTGTGTGTGTGTGTGAGATCAGCATTAAACCTGAACGTCTTATCTTCTACAGACGAATTTCAACACTGTTCTGAGGAGGGAGAAGTTAAAGAAGGAGCAGATCATCAACGACCTGAGCGAGAAACTGAAGAAGGTGGTGCTGCAGCAGGAGAAGGACAAGAGTACGTTTTGAATTGACAGTCTTTATTATGATGAGAAGAGCTAAAGACATGGTGTAATATTAATGATACAGGTCGTCCCCGACTTACGAACATTCGTTTGCGAATGTGAACAAATCACAGAAGTAGCTCACGCCTATTTTACACAAAATAGAAACTGCAGATGCCAATATTTACAATTATATACAATATTTTCAGTGTGTAAGTGAATGTATAAAATGTCTCATGTCTGGAATATTGTGGTTGTGGGTGGGGGAGAAATGAGTCGACCTCACCGGTTTCGATGCATCAGTCTGGGAGCACGATGATAGAAAATGTCTGTTGGTGAATAATCCTAATTTCGGAAAATACAGTCCAATACAGTGGAAAACAGCTCTGAGACAAACTCTGGGATTCCCCTCGCAATTTAAAGGCGCAGAGACAACACTGTTACATTTGACGTGCGCGACTCATTTCCTTAGGCGCGATTACGGTTTTTGGCCACATGATGGCAGTGTGGGTAAAGGGGACAGAGATTTAGTCAAGTGGATCGATATGCTTTACATTGTATATTCGCGTGAAAGGCGTGCAAGACTCACTTTGTCAGACTTAGGAACAAATCCGACTTACGAACGTGCTCCCAGAAATGAACTCGTTCGTAATTGGGGGAACTGCCTGTATCTCAGAATGTTACCATCACCATTAGCTGACAAGCATGTCTTTCACCTCCAGGTTTGATCGAGACCCTGTCTGAGGACCGCGCCTCCATCCTGCAGGAGAAGAAACACCTAGAGGAGGAGCTCAACCGGCTGAGGAGCTCCGCCCTCGTCTCCTCCGCTTTCTTTGTGCCCAATCCCATCGCTGTTGCCGTAGAGACGGCCGGAGCCTACGGCGGGCCCGTCCCTGCCGAACTCACCGCCCGGGCTGCGCTGGATTCGGAGAGGCTGGGGTCCGTGGCCGCGCTGCGAGACGACGACCGGGTGGACTCCGCTGTCGACGCCAGCATGATGACCGTCCAGTAGGTTTTACATACATAATATGGACAAGATCACACGCACGCACACAGTTAACCCTTGACACTGTATTATATGCAATAATATATTGGTAATATTTTTGGGAGGCTGGAACGGATTATCTGCATTTACATTATTTCCTGGGAAAATGGTTTTCACGATACGAAATATCACCTTAAGTACTCGCCTTCCTGGACGGATTAAGTTTTAATTTATTTAACTTTTTCCTTATTAAGAGATCTTTCTCAGCTCAACACACTCAAAATCCCACCACTAAAGAATCGGACATCAGAATTTCACTTTGATTGGTAGATCTGCGGAGAGCCATCGATAATAGAAACGGAAGCACCTTTAATCTCGTCTCTAATTTCTCGTAGCGATAACGCAGCGATGCTGTCGGAGGAGAAGCAGCGGATACTGATGTTGGAACGAGTGAGTAGATCTTCCTCTCTTCACACTTTTGTGTCTCACTGTAACTTAAAGGTGGATGAAGGTAACCCCACGGTGTTTGTTTTACAGACGCTGCACATGAAAGAGGAGGAGAACAAGAGGCTCAGCCAAAGACTGGTGCGTGTTCGACGGTCACGTTTAACAACATTAATACATCATGCCCTGTTTATTTCAAATCCGATGTCGTTACAGCCGGATAGTCTGAACTCTTAATACGCAACACGTCTAATGAGCAACAAAATCAACAAGCGAAACGAGCGCGGTGAAGCGGAGGGGCGTGTTAACGTGCGAGCTGCGGAATTAAAGGACTTGGTGTCGTGAGGGGGGGGGTTATGGGGGAGAAAGTCACATGATCAACACACAGGTTTCATCTTTTTAGGACGCGGAGGAACTTTCTGTCCGGATGAGACAAGATGATAAATCTTTGCTCACAAACACCACTAGGTGGCACTGTAACCAAATTAAATGTTGCCCTGACCTTCACTCATGGCCTGCTTTTAGTTTACTGTATTTAAATACACAGTACACTGATTTTTTAAACTTGATTTATATATATATATACACACAGCACCCTCCATTATCAATTTATACATATTTGTTTTTTTGTTTGTTTGTTTGTTTGTCTCTAAACGACTGTAAAGTACTGCCTCTTTTGTATTTTAAACATGAGCCACTTGGCAAGTAGTAAAACTGAATGAGGAGTCACGGACACAAATTGCCGGTTAGCCGGTCAGAGGGGCGAAAGAAAATGTTACGGTGTCAAGAAGGACAAGACGGGGACTAAAAATAGTTTTTTTTTTTGTTTTTTCCTTCCCTAGATAAGGAGAGGAGAGGCAAAGAGAGCCTATAATAGAATGGTTTGTGTTCTCAGATACACACAATCTGCTATTGTAAGAAGGAAATTAGGCCCAGCTTGTGAAACGGTGATGTAATTTATTCTGTATGAGGTCGACCAACATGATGATTATATATATATATATAAAAATAAAAAAAAAGTGTTTGGTGTCCTTTAGATTTTCACTTTAAGCACATTTTTAACTTTCTTCCTTACATTGTTGAACTTAAATATTCTCCAATGTTATATATCGTTTTATAGCGCGACTCTTTTAAGATCAACTCTGATTGGTCGGTTAATTTTCTGTAACATGACGAGTTTGTGATAAACCGCTCCTTGTGCTAGGTCATCGTTGCTAAGGTAACAACAATGTGGCTCTACGTATTCCATTAATAATAATAATAATAATAAAAGGGAAACCGGTGAAATGATGTGTTTTAAGTCAACATGGAAGAAAGGAAGGAGTCTCCAGTGTCAGGGCTTTATAGCAGAGTGGCTTCTTAGTATCATAAAAAGCTCTGTGTGTTTGTTTATTTTTTTGTTATTAAGTGAAGACTTGTTTCATGTTTGTATAACACAGAGAATGTAGAACGTCTGTGTCTTTAACCACTTTTAAATTTAATTTGTTTATTAAATATGAACGCAGTGCTTTGACGGGAAAAAGAACAATTCAAGGTTACGTTTGATGGGATAATGGTTTATTATATTTTTTTCTTTCCTGAGTGATTTGTTTCCATGTTTAGAGAAAGCGGTGTATTAATAAGGTTAACTAATCTGGTGTTGTGTTTAGATGTCCCAGAGCATGTCCTCTGTGTCCTCACGGCACTCGGAGAAAATCGCCATTCGAGAGTGAGTCTTTTATTTGTACTTTTTTTTTTGTTTTTGTGTTTTTTAACCCTGTGCTTTGATTTATTTATATATATATAATTTTATTTTCTCCTCCTCTGCAGTTTCCAGGTTGGTGATTTGGTCCTGATAATCCTGGACGAGCGGCACGATAATTACGTGCTGTTCACGGTCGGCCCCACTCTCTACTTCCTGCACTCAGAATCTCTCACTGCGCTGGACCTCAAGCCGGGTGTGTACTTACACACACACACACACACACACACACACACACACACACACACGCTCCTAACTGATCAGCTGAAGTAGGTGTAGAAGGTGTTCTCTCTCTCTCTCTGTGTGTGTGTGTGTGTGTGTGTGTGTGTGTGTGTGTGTGTGTGCACGAAAGATTATTTGTTTAGTAACTGTTTTTGTTTTTAAATTCTTAAACACGAGAACAAGTTGGCATAAATATAAACTGATTATTGACACTTAAAATGGAATTGTTTACATTTCTTTAAAAAAAAAAAAAAATGTTATGAATCAATAACACACGCAGTCATCATGATTGAGGAGAGGCACCTAAGAAGGTGTTGACGCGGATGGATTATATTAAATAGTCAAAAAAAAAAAAAAAAGCATTCACTTCCATCTAAACACAACTAACTTACACACACTTGTTGGTGCTACTAATCTCACACACACTTTATTTATTATTTTTATTTTGTAGCCACCGGAGCGACGAGGCGACCCTGGGTCCTTGGGAAGGTCATGGAGAAGGAATATTGTCAGGCGAAAAAGGTGAAAATATTTACATTTTTTAATATTATTATTTATTTTATTTTGTTTTAAATAAAGCTTGATTCTGATAAAAAAAAATAATAATAAATTCACATATTTCTTGTGATGGATTTTAGAAAGGTGTTAAGTGTGACCTGAGCTGCACCTTGAAGCATAAGTGCTATCATTAACAGCAATTACGCCTGCTTAATTGTAATTTTGTGTGTGTGTTGTTGTTTTTTTCTCTTTTTCTCCCATCTCCAGGCCCAAAACCGCTTCAAAGTTCCTCTGGGCACCAAATTCTACCGTGTAAAAGCCGTGCCGTGGAACAAGAAGGTGTAACGTTGTGTATTAAAACAAGAAAAAAAACAAAAAACAAGCTAGAATGTTTTTATTGCTCTTTCTTTTTTTTTTTCCCCGCAGTCATCTTATCATCAAGCATCGCTCTGAAATTGTTTCATCACAGAACGACAAACCGTTATCACTACTACTACTACTACTACTACTTTATTTAAGTTTTTTTTTCTGCCGATATGTTTTTATTATTATTATTATTATTATTATTATGGATTTTTTTTCCCTTTTTTAAATACCTCTGTTTGTTTAGAGGTTTGTAAATGTGGACCAAAATATTGAGCCTTGAAAAAGGCGAGTCTGTAAAATGAACAAAATCATAAATCTATTTGGAGGATTATATAAATATATATATATATACAGTATATATTAGCTGATTATAATTATTAATATGATTTTGCTCAGTGGTGGGAGGAGAACGTGACGGACGGCGTCACTATGAAATAACACGAGTGAGGTTTTAAAACTCATCATGTATTGTAAAATGTTTATGAGCGAATGTTCACGGCATGCATACAAACACACACACACACACACACACACACGTTTTCTTTAACTCTGGATGGATATTAGGTTCTGAAAGAAAAAATTATTAAATAAAG
>JAQQZT010000033.1:2600450-2611411 GCA_030068275.1 Clarias platycephalus | reverse complement strand
AACAACAACAACAACAACAACAACAACAAAAACTACTAAATTGTTTGCGAGCCCTGATTTTCTTAATCGTTGCATTTAACACAACTCTGATGTGCCTGAGTTGATTTTAAGTTCCTCTTGAGATGTGACTATCAATCCTCCTGAATAGTCAGAAGGAAAAAAAAGAAGAAGAAAAAAAAAGCTCAAAAATGCCTCCTGCTTTTTTAGCTTTAGATGCTTGTTTATCACTTTAAAATACCATCATCTTTGCCAAAATCCTCTCTCAAAAGAACCTTTCACTTGCTGGAATAAATTCAAATTAAAAATTTAAATCCTTCTTTGCATTCCCTCAACCTCTTTTTTTTTTTTTTTTTTTTTTTTAAATAGCTGGCTCCTTTTAGAAAGCTGTTTATGTAGTGATCTGCTCATAATCCAGGTTGTTTCTCAACAGGAAGAAAAAAAAAAGGAGAAAAAAAAAAAAAAAAAGAAAAAAGAGGCACCGAAATCGTATTATCACTATCTGGGAGAGAGATGATGCGAGAAGTCAGAAGGAGTCGGGATGGAGGATGGGGCGACTTTTTAAAAGTGTTAAATCGGAGGAATGATGCAAATGCTCTTTGATGGTTTACTTTGATGGAACAAGGCCATTTGACTTGCAAATACTAATAGAACATTGTAGCGCCCAAAAAAAGTCTAATGTGTCTGATCCTTTTGTGATGTTCTCAGAGAAAAAAAAAAAACAGGAAGTGATGGATAAATCTGCGACAAAAAAAAAGAGGGGGGAGGGGGGGGTCACGATGTTGGAAAGTCCTTCTCTGATATGAAGGGAATAACAGGGGATGTCAGTTAGGTCGATTTCATAACTCCCGTGATTTGACTCTAGTCACGCGCCGATACCGATTCCGCATCACCATCTGATTCTACGTTGAGGTCGTCGTCGAGATGACTCTAGGAAAATGTCTAGGGTTTTAACATTTCTATGGCTTTAACGGGTCCTGAAGACGTCCCCAATACACCTCATGCAGTTCCACCTGTCTCCACTGGGGTACTACATGATGCAAGCCTGACATCCATCCATCCATCCATCCATCCATCCATCCTTCTATACCGATTATCCTGTGTAGAGTCATGTGAGTCTGGAGGCTATCTCAGGCACAAGGGCGGGGTAGATCCTGGATACGGTGCCAACCTGCAATGCATGTCTTTGGACTGTAGGAGGAAACCCAGCAAGATTCAAGACCCAGAACCCGGGAATTGTGCCGCGACACTACACAGCTGCTGAAGACAGACCTACATCAGTTAGCTTGTTGATCTTGTTGATTGCAGGTTGATCAGTTAGCTTGCTAACGACAACCGGACGCGACGTCCCACTTTAAGTAAACTCCGATAAGACGCGCCTGAGCGATTACCACATGTCAGTATAAAGCCAACCCGCTATCACTGCACGTCCACGTCGTCTCACATCTGCGGGATTAAATCTTCGAGATCTTCGTCTCCGTATTGCTGTTTGTGTTTGAGCGACGGCTCGATCAAATCAAACAAATCAAAACTGTGCAGGGATTGACATTTCTCATCCACCCCCCCCCCCCCCCCAGTTTTCTTTCTTTCTTTTTCCCCCTTTCTTTGACGCTCAAAAGGACAAATCACAGAGAAGACCTTATTAAGGTTGTTGTTTTTTTTTCTCTCTCATTCAAGTGGGCCAGATTGGAGTTATTGTTGACGAACAAATTATAATTGTATCTCCTGAAAAGTTAGCAAAGATCTAAACAAAAAGAAATCAATGGCGGAGGACCATTAATCACTCCGAGCGGCCTACTTGTGCCGAAGAAACTTACCTCATAATCAATGTCTTTGTTTTGATGAAAGGGCATTTGCATGCTGATTCAGTGTGGTGCATTGGATGCAATCAAAACATTGTCATCCACGTTAATAAGTGGCTTATTTGTACTCTCGAGGGTGCCGCTGAATAGCGCTCGCAAACTGAGGCGTTCTGGCGCTCTGGTTTCAAGGCCAAACCCCAAGTCTGAATTCTTCTCTCTACATGTTGTGACCTGGGAGAAACTTAGACGTGCCGGAAACCCGACATTTTCTGCCACTTCTGTACATTTCCATTTTGCGTGTGTATCTCAGTCAAGCCGCCTCCAACCTGTTAAAACCGTGCGGGAATGACGCCAGAAGCTAGACGTCATCTAGAAGTTGTCTCGACGCAGAAGAATCAGAAGAACGTCTGAACGTCAGAAGCGTCTGTGATTGTTACCTATGCCATGGAAGCGCTCGATGTCTGAGCATCTTTAGGAATATAAACGAGAAGAACGTTGAGATTAACAGTAGGATGCAGAGCCTCTTTATGCCTCGTCCTTTTAATACAACAAAACTTGTAGGAGCAGCATAAAAAATAGGACTAAGGAATAAAATGCCATTCAGTAATTGGGAAATAATCAATGACAGGGTAATTTAGTGAAGCTTAACTTCTGACTGGTACAAAGTGCTGACACTGGAGACTCCATAAACATTAAGAAGTTACATAAACATCTTCTGTTTATTGAAAAAGTTTGAATATGAAGTGCTTACTATACGAGTCCCTGGATGAGCTGCTAGAACAGAAACAGTACCAGTACGTATTCGTTTTATTGTTAACCATCATCAGGTTGGAGGAAATGTCTGTTAAAGAAAGTTAAACAGACTTTCTGACCAATCAGAATTGAGAAATTCAAACTGCTGTTGCTAACTTGTCTACTTTGTAGAATCTCCTAATTGCTACAAGTGCGATGCTCTCGAAACACCTGGCTTTTAAAGTTACACAAGAGAACACTTTAGGAAAAAAAGTGTAATAATCATTCTGAAACACAAGTGCACGGAATCGGGAGTTCAACCCGCTTCAGCCGTCTCGGCCTCGGACATATCAGATATACGCAGTTTGGCTATTAAATTGAGCCGACCTCAAGCAAATGACTTTATTCTAAACGATTAAAAACGCCTGGCATTTTCATAAGCAGCATCGCTTTGTGGACAAAAAGCAACGCGCAATGCAAAACAAGATGCGCGCAAGTCAGATGTTTGTTTTATGTTTAAATGTTTGCGAGCAACACGCAGCGTTCGAGTCGAAAAGAAAACGACTGATGTCTTTTATGAGGGAGAAAAAGAACCCTGTAGTACACTGTACTGTGTGAGTTTAGGTGTTTAAAGTGAAACTTTTCTCTGTTTATTAATGATGATGTCACACTAAGGCCATGCAACTTTAACATGATTTCTGCACTGAAGAAGCTTTGGCTTCTGGCCTTTTCGTCTATGAAAAGCATCGATGACAAAATTTAAAGGTACATTGAGGATCCATGATTTGTTTTTTGTTAGTTTGGTGCCGGGGCAGTGGTGTGAAAAGGGGATAAATTACTTTAAACTTGAAAATGAATTTACTTAAAAAATATTAATTATAGTTGTAGTTTTGAGTAGTTCTTAATTTTTTATTATAAACACTCACTTCATTAGGGTACACCTTGGTAGTAGTGCTGGGTTGGTCCCCATTTTGCCTTCAGAACTGACTTAATTCTTCATAAAATCAACAAGGTGCTGGAAAATTCCTAGAGATTTTCGTTCATATTGATACGAGAGAATCATACACGTTTGTTGCCGCAGCTCTGCCGGCTTCTCATCCATGACACGGATCTCCTACAGTTCCGCCACGTTCCAAAGCCGCTCTATTGGGTTGAGATCTGGTGAGACCGTGTGAGTGACAGTGAGTGACTTCACTGTCATGCTCAAGAAACCATCATCGAGACATCGAGACTCCTCGGACCAGGCCACATTTTTCCAATGTTCCATTGTCCAATTTTGGTGAGGCCATGCGAATTGTAGCCTAAGTTTCATGTTCTTAGGTGACAGGAGCGGCACCCGGTGTGTTCTTCTGGTGCTGTAGCCCCATCTGCTTCAAGGTTCGGTGTGTTGTGTGTTTAGAGATGCTCTTCGGCATACCTCGGTTGTAATGAGATTGAGAGATTTATTTGAGTTACTATTGCCTTTCTGTCACCTCGAAACTTCTTAGACCGTATGAAAGTCTCAGACCTTCTGGCATCAAAAGGCATTTTCACCCAGAGACCTGTCCCTACTGGATAGTTTCTCTTATTCAGACCATTCTCTGTAAACCCTTGAGATGGTTGTGTGTGAAAATCCCAGTAGATCACCAGTTTCGGAAATACTCAGACCAGACCATGCCACATTCAAGGTCACTTAAATCCTTATTCTTCCCCATTTCTGATGCTCTTCAGCAGAGTTGGAGGCCTGGTTGGTGGTCTTGGGCTCTTTGGCTGCTGGGCCCCTGGCATGGTGGGCTGCAGTGCACTGGGTGCTCTGATATCTTTCCATCATGGCATTGGGTTTTCTTTGAGATTAGTCCAGACAGGCGATAACGATCCTGTCACCAGTTTACTGGTACATAATTGATAGTCAATGTTAATTTATTAATGCTATGTGGTGTTATTGTTGTAGCTGATTGGTAAACCCAGAATTTTAAAAAACGTGAGTAAACATGAGAAAAATTCTGAAAGTTGAGTCTTCAGTGTCAGCGCTTGACATTTTCCACCACCGGTGGACGTTTCATGAGATTTCATGCTAGCGTTGTCGTACGGTATCGTAACTGATAACAGACAAAAATCCATTTCCAAATAGGTTCGAAGATATATCAATAATATATTAATAAGCGGATAAGAAGTTTGACTCTTGTATAATCTTTCAGCTTGTTGGTTGATCATTTTATCCCACAGCACTCTAATGAGTGTTTTATTTCTTCCAGATATGTCTGAACTTTGTGTTATGTTGTGTAATTACCATTCAGCTGAAATGGTACATATAAAAGTATGTGGTTAATATTCCTTATTGTTTATTAATGCTAAGGTGTAAGATTTGCAATCTTCAGCTAATTACTTGAAAAAATTTAATTACAGCAAAAACTACAATAAAGGTTTAGTGTGAAGTAGACACGGCACAATGAGATTTCTCTTTCTCAAACCTTAGGAGCCGATAGTGATGATTTTACTGATATCTTTTTCTTTCGAAACTAATAAGCTGTAAAAACTAATTTTAACTGAAACAATTAACTTATATTTTGAAGAAAAGAAAACTAAGCTAAAAAGACTTTTTGAGACAAAATAACAAGTATGTGGAAATTAAATATTATAAAATCAATCCTTACAAAATGTTTAAAGACTTTCAGCGCATTCAACTCCCCCCCACCCCCTCCCCACCCCCCCAGCCCAAAACTTTTTTTTCTCCCCCAAAATCAAATTCCAGTCTTTGTGGACTGTTTCAGGATCTGATTGAGTTCCATTTCTCAGACATTTAATTCACTATTTTGTAGGACATGATAGTAGCTCTTGTGCCTCGTCCCTTCCCTAAACCTGTGCACTCGCCTGACCTCAGATCACTTCGGCTCGACCGCTCTGTACATCCGCTGATTTAAAGGCATCATCAGAAAAGTGTCTTCATGAGCCTTGGTGTGAGTCATGACGGTATGATGTAGCGCTCATGCCTGGTGTATTTTTATCTGCTTAGCGTCTGCTCTGGCTGATCGCTCACTAACGTCCTCGTGCAGGTGTTATCTTCAGTCACAGGTGTGTTCCTTCTCCGTCTGAAACCCTGCTGGATGCAGATGGAGCCCGATATGCGCTCTAACACGTGGCTGATTAGGGACGCGTCGTCTTCTGCTGAGGTCTCGGATCCTGCGTTGTGATTGGTCTCGGGTTCTGCGTTACGATTGGTCTGACTTCCGCTGTCGGTTCTGTTTTTGTGTAACGATGGACATTTAAACAAGTTTAAAAGAAACATGTTTAAGGAAGGAGTCTCCAGTGTCAGTAATTAACAAGCTGTTAAATTAATCAAACAGCTGTCAAATTAGTCCGCAATTTGCCATGATTTGTAAATTATGCTGAATATTTATTCTGCATTCATTTTGCTTCACCATTCCTCTGTATTTTTTTCTTGGAGCATTTACACAGACTTTAATATTCCAGGAATAATATGGGAATAATAGCACAGTCTGAATAACCCTGCATCATGTAACCACCTCAATCGGGACCCGATTCAGTGCAAGTAAAAACCTTTGTAGCTTTGTACTGTTTAATAAGTACATACGCTGATCAGCCATAACGTTACAATGCAAAATATTAAGCGCGATACTGTGTGGGTTCCCCTTGCGCCACTGGTGCAGCTCCGGTCCCTCGGGGCATGACTCCACAAGACGTGTCTGGTGTTTCTGGCACCTAATGACAGTGGTCCTTTGGGTGCCGTGGGTTGTGGGTTGTGGGCCCTCCTCTCCCATGGGTGCTTAATGGGATTGTGATCTGGGGAGGCCGGGTTGGTGGCCTTGGGCACTTTTCTTGCTGCGGCAGGCTGCGGAGTTCTGGTGTTCAGCATTGATCTTTCTGTGGGATTGGACTGGACAGGATGGGCTTTGGTCCCTGTAAGCATTAATGAACCTTAGGTGCCCATGATCCTGCCACCAGATTACTGGCTTATAATAGCTAATCAATGTTGTGGATATGTTATGGCTGATAGGTGTTTTATCCATGTAAATACTTGTGGTCCGATTGTTTCTGTCTCGTCTGCGCCCATTGGGTGACGTGATGAGATTCTTTACCAGTAAACTCAGAAGGAACAACTTTCTCCCACCGGTCTTTATTTCAGACTTTCATCCACTGGTTCTGTGACTGATAGGTTTGCAGAGAATCATCTAACCAATCATGACTGAGACTGAATTCTTGTAACCAATCACAATGGGGCAGGGGTAGATCAGTGGTTGAGGTGTTGGACGACTGATCAGAACCGGCCAGGTTCAAACCCCAGCACCACCAAGTTGCCACTGATGATCCCTCGAGCACGACCCTCAACTGCTCAGATGTATGATGAGATAGACAGTCTAACGTAACATCGGAGTTGGGAAAAGTTGTATAAATTGTTAAGTTGGAATTGAATTAAAATGATTTCAAGCCGTCATCTAAGAACTCTGCTTCTCTCTATGCATGTACGAGGGTGAGTCAAAAATTATTCGCACTCTGGATATATTTAAGACTTCTGTTGGTCTTATCAGTGCTCCTGTCTCCCCAGTCACTGCTGTGCAGGTGTGAACGTGTTATATCATTTCATTTGTAACTATAGTGGGAGCAAAAATGGACGCCTCACATGTGGTTTACACGGAAGAAGAGCAGCGTGCAGTGATCTGTCTTTTTACCTGCTGAAGGAACTCAGAGAAGAGCATGAACAGAAGCGTTTGGATATCTGCAAAAACTAATTTTTTTGTTTTACTCTGAGAAAGATGAAAGTTTCTCAAAGAGAATCATTACTGGTGATGGGACACGGATTCATCGCTACGAGACTGAGCGTAAACGGCAGAGTACGGAACTGAAACATCCTCAATCACCAACCGAGAAAAAAGTTCAAAAGTTGAACATCAACTGGAAAATTCATCTTACAGTTTTCTGGGATTCTTGCGGGCCTGGAAAAAGGTTCGACAATCAACAGTGCTTGTTACAGTGAGGCGCTTATTGAAGAGCTGAAGCCTAAACTTCAGATATCCAACGGCGTCGCGACCTTGTGTAATGATGCACGTCCGCACACTTCTGCCCACACTGTCTCCTCGTGTCCTCCCTATAGTCCTGATCTCGCTCCTTCTGACTTTCACCTGTTGGGTCCCCTGAAAGCAGCCATACGAGGTTGAAGATACACTTCTGATGAAGAAGTGAATTTTATTAATGAGAACACGATCAATCGTTGATAGACAGGCAAAGTGAATTGAAAAGCAAAAGGATTATGTCGAAAAAATTATTTATTTGTCTTAAATAAATTCTAAAGCCAGAGTGGAGGTAATTTTTGACTCACCCTTGTATGTGTGTATATATATATATATATATATACACACACACACCATGTAGGAAAATAATCCAGAAAAGAATAATCCTTTTTTAGGCCAGCTGCGCTTCACAATGAGTCGCATCACACCACTCCTTTTTTTTTTTTACTTTTTCATGATGAACATATTAAAAAAAAAGATTTGTAATTGTATTAATATATATTATGAATTCAGCAGCGCTTAGAGCTGGGGGAAAAAGTGCAGAATAAGAGAACGTTGTGTATTTATATACTATATATATATATATATATATATATGAACACAAGTTTTAATAAACATGTGTATGGAGTGTGTGTGTGTGTGTGTGTGTGTGTGTGTGTGTGGAGCGGACGGCCGGGTGCGACGCGGTGTTGTATGCGTGCTGTAGGTTCACCAGAGGCACATAAACAGAGCGGCGCAGGGACGTTTAACTTCGCTTACATAATTGTCAGACTAATGCAAAAAGCTTTTAGACATTACATGTGACCCGCCGTGATACTTTTCTAAACGCAATCAAACAATTCTTTTTTTTTTTTTTTTTTTTAATTATTATTATTCTTTGGAAAAAGCGAACCTTTGTTTGACATGTCGTTTCATCTCGCCCACTTTTGCTTTCATTTTACCTCTAATATGCACTATTGCTTTTTTTTTTTTTTTCCTTTATAACCCCCCTCATCACCACCACCAACACACACACACACACACACACACATCAAACATGGACGAGCACTTCCTGTTGTAATGGACTGTGCTTGATGAATGGCAGAGGGGAAAGAAAATGCTAGAAACGATCAAAACGTTGGACTTCAGTCTAACACGAGTGTCGGATTAAACGCTTCAGATTATTTGGGGGATTTTGTTGTTGTTGTTGTTGTTGTTGATGTTGAGTCGCTCATGGAGTTTAGAGAGAGAGAGAGAGAGAGAGAGAGAGATAGGGGGAGGACTTAAAAAAAAAAACATGGAGTTTTTATTTTGTAAGAACGATCAGGCGCCAACAAATCTGTCGCCTCTCATGTATAGACTTTATAAATGTGACGAACGTCGAGAAAGCTGTCGCGAAATTAGACTTTCAAATGAAATCTCAGACGAGATCAACGGCCAAAAAACCTTAAGCAGCGGCGTGGCCTTCTGTTCCCTAAACTCCTCAGCGCAGTGCTTACATATTATCCTCAGGAGACCAGGAGGGGGACATGAAACAGACATGAGCGCACGCGCGCACACACACACACACACACACACACACACACACACACACACACACACACACACACACACACACTGCTGACTCCTCCCAGAAGTGTGGCCCTCTTTGTCATTCTAATCTGGCCTCTATTTGTTAAACGCTCGCACGCTGTTTGCTTTAGGCTGCGCGTAACCGCATGTGCGTGTGTGTGTGTGTGAGTGTGTGTGTGTGTGTGTGTTTACAAAAGTCAGCCGGCTACAGAGTTGCAGTGACGTCAACACGATTATGGCCTTTGTCACACATCACATGCATGATGCTTCCTTACACACACACACACACACACACACACACACACACACACACACACACACACACACACATAGTTCCATATATGTCTGTGTGTGTTTAGAGGCCCACAGGGAGGAATTACGTCTAATTACTCTAATAATTACTGAGGCAGCTCTCATAGTCACTGAGCGACACGACTGCGAAGGATAACGCGAGCACACACACACACACACACATGTGTAAAGGTGAAATAAATATTTTTATATCGAGAAAGTAAGTAAGCGTTCATGTATGTGTGCGTGTGTGTGTGTGTGTGTGTGTGTGCGCGCGCGTGTGTGTGCGCGTGTGTGTGTGTAGCCGTCCCCTCGTCCACTCGTGCTTGTTGTTTCCTTAGCAATAAAGTGGCAGACACTGAAAGTGGTGTGTTGAGCCATTGTTATCGTCCCTGGCCATCTGCTGCTGAGGAGTGACATTCCGTCTCATTTGCATGGTGACTGATACGGAGAGGAGGAGGAGGAGACCAGAGAGAGAGAGAGAGAGAGAGAGAGAGAGAGAGAGAGAGAGAGAGAGGAGGGGACTGTGAGGGTGGGGGTGTGTGTCTGTCCAATAACACAATCACATCTACACAAAAATATCAAGTTTTTACTGTTTGTACACACACACACACACACACACACACACACACACACACACACACACACACACACACACACACACACACACACACTTAAGGAGGAAACAGGCAGATGTAATTCAATGAGACAGACAGAAAGACAGACAGAGATGGTGGGACAAAGGCAGAGGTAAGACTTAGGAAGAGAAAAAGAGAGGTACAGATAGACAGAGCAAGATGGGCAGATCTATCGATAGAGGGAGAGACCGAGACAGAGAGAGAGAGAGAGAGAGAGAGAGAGAGAGACACTGATACAGACAGACAGAAGAACAGCCATAAACACAGTGAGACAGAAAGAGAGACACAGAGACGGAATATGAGACAGTGAGCAAGGGAAAGACAGACAAAGAGAGACCAAGAAAGAGAGAGAGACTGAAACAGACAGAAATAACACACAGATAAAGAGAGACTTAAAGAGAGAAGACAGACAGAGCAAGAGACAGAATGGGACAATGAACTGAACCAAGTCAAAGAGACAGAGGGAAAGAGAGAGAGAGAGAGAGAGAGAGAGAGAGAGAGATGGACTGGGAGAGTCACTGGGTCTGAGAGAGGCAGACAGACTGAGAGACAGACAGACAGACAGACAGACTGGGAGAGAGACAGATATATAGACAGACTTGGAGAGAGAGAGACAGACTGGAAGAGAGACAGACAGACAGACTGGGAGAGAGACAGACAGACAGACAGACTGGGAGGGGGACACTGGGTCTGAGAGAGGTAGACAGACAGTGAGAGAGAGACAGACAGACTGGGATAGAGACAGACAGACAGACAGACTGGGATAGAGACAGACAGACAGACTGGTAGAGACAGACAGACAGAGAGACAAATTGGAGATAGACAGACAGACTGGGAGAGAGACAGAGATATAGAAAGACTTGGAGAGAGACAGAGAGACTATTAGAGAGACAGACAGACTGGGAGAGAGACAGACTGGTAGAGAGACAGACAGACAGACAGAC
>JAQQZT010000033.1:2548543-2567864 GCA_030068275.1 Clarias platycephalus | reverse complement strand
GGGTGAGAGGTATTTAATGTGGCTATTCTGTAGCAACTGTGATTTGTGTATGAAAAAGGTGGGAGAGAACATCAAAAGACACTTTTTTGGCACAGAGAACTGTGTGTGTGTCTCTGGTGGCAGAACAACAAGAGAGTTTTTTTTTCCTCTCTCTCTCTCTCTCTCTCTTTTTTTTTTTTCTCCCCTCCATGCCCCTAAAGCTTTAATGTACACAAAGGAGAATTTGTGTAATCACATCAAAAGGAGTTGGGGAGAATACAATCAGGCTTCTTTCTCGATTACAATTAGAAGGCTTTTTTGTAAAACATGTGGTGAGGCATTTGATTTATACTTTTATGCTAATGCCAGGGGTGGGGGGGCGTGGGGGGGGTTCTCCTGGCTCCTGGAGGAAATTGTCCGTGGTGTTGTTATTGTTGTTCGCTTTCAGGCTGCAGATGGACGACGATATTTTTGTTAAGTAAAACCTTCGACGCAGTCCGTGCTCAGTTAAACAAAGTCGGATTAAAGCGATTAAACCGATCGCAGGTTAGATTTTTTTAAATTAAATAAACCGAGATCCCTGAAACAGAGATCAAATATAAGATCGTCGTGCGCAGTATCTGAGTGAGGAAGAACGATCTGATGAGAATCTGCACGTCAAAGACTTTGGTGCTGAATTTATGGGACGCAGAAGAACAACAAGTGTGCCCAAGACACGCCCACCTTCATGCTGTATATTCAGTATAATTCACTTCAGGTCGGGAGGAGAGGAAGAAACCCTGAGAGTCGAGTAAAAACCCATCGTCGTGAACAGGAGTCCCGGGACGAGTCGTTGTGATTACAGCAGCAGCAGCGGCACCCGGGCAGGACGGAACGTTCGCGCGACCTGTACGACCGCGTCAGTGTGGGATTGAGAACAGCGAGACGGTTATGAAAAGACGTAGTGAAGTTCTGAGGAAGTGTGCTCGGGAAGTGAAATTATAAAATCTATCCTGAGCCGTCGTTAACAGCGGGTTCAGCGAGTTAAAACCTGGCACTAAGAGGAACTAGAGGAGGTGAGGTGTGAAACGATTTAGACACCTACACAGCAAGAGGACCGCGTTCAGTCAGTGGGCAGGGAG
Organism: Clarias platycephalus; assembly: GCA_030068275.1. Classification (NCBI taxonomy): domain Eukaryota; kingdom Metazoa; phylum Chordata; class Actinopteri; order Siluriformes; family Clariidae; genus Clarias; species Clarias platycephalus. The sequence goes on along the minus strand of JAQQZT010000033.1, from coordinate 2,566,764 downwards.
AGAGAGAGAGAGAGAGAGAGAGAGAGAGCAGGTACTGTACAAAGCGAGCACATGAATAAAACAGTGTTAGCTGCTCCGTCATCTGTGGACGTCTGCCTCCAAGTGTCTGTATGCATTTTAAGTACGTCGGCTGGTGCCGTTTCGGGCCAAATGGATCTCTCTCTCCGAACGCCGTACACTTTTCTGTAACTGTGCGCACTTTCTGCCAAGATGTGCGTGCTGGTGTGCCAGTTTATTAGGTACACCGGTCTAACCCAACTGCTGACTGCTATTAGATGTGGTTCGCTTTTATTTCGTTATTTTATTCACATCAAACATTTACGGATTCTTTTAGAACTAATTTACGTCTAGGAACTCAAAGCCTCCTCGATCTTCACTCACTTCAACTCAGAGCTTCAGGAGAGAAAACTTAGCAAGGAAAGTGGAGAAAGGAAAGAAACGTTGGATTGCTTTGAAGAAGACAGACAGACAGACAGACAGACAGACGGTAGTTGTATACTGTAGATAAACAGATAGACTGACAGACAGACAGATGGATCGATAGCTTGATTGATTGATTTGAAAATCCTTGTTATTTCTTTAAAAATTGACAGGACAATACTGTAAAAATTGGGGCAACACAAGTAAACAAACAAACATGCGGGAAAGCAACAATAAAAATTTAATTAATTAATCAATCTAAATACTATTCATTGAAACTTAATTATTTAAACGTAATTAATTGAAGAAAAAGGTTTTCTGATTTTCTCTTTTAAGAAACACACACACACACTCTTCTTGTACCGTGTTTGGTGTTCCTCTCCACAACATTGCTTTAGATTCATCAGATTTTGGTCGTTAAACGTGTTGCGCGTCTCAGACGTGACTCTGACTCTTACGCCGACCTCCAACCCGTCGTGTGTCTCTTTCAGGACTCTGTGATTGAAGTAGACGAGAACGGTACCCTGGACCTGAGCATGAAGAAGAAGAAGGAGAAGACCACGGACTCGCCGGTCGCGCCCGCGTTAGGAGACGCCGCGTTCACCCCTCCCGAAGCCTCTCTGGCCAAAGTGGGCGGACTCCAGATCTCCACGGCGTTCTTCCGAGCTGTGTACGAGCAGGAGGGCTGGGACGCGCCCCTGAATTTCAGCAAAGCGCCGCTTCATCAGGACAAAGACGTACGGCCATAAATAAACAGATTTCTCGACGCGTGGTAGAACAGTCTGTCAGGACAAGTGACAGGTCTTAAAAAAAAATACCTTCAAATTAAAACTTGTAAATTGAGGTCAAAGTTCCTTCGACTAAGATGAGATTAGTTCACATTGTACTGAAGCAGTGTGGAATCCTCGGTTTTGTTTGAGTGACCACTGCTTATATGGTGAGGTTTTCTATGGTGTTGTTTCTGGAAGAATCAGTGCTTCGTAATAGTCAGAGGTTAAGAGTGTGTAACGTTTCCAAAGCTTCATTTCAAAGGAAATTGGTAATATCGAGATCTCTGAGTGTTTCAGCCCTGACAGACCGAATCAAGCCGTTCGCACATCTGTCTGCTTCCTCTGCCAACATCTGGCCCTTAAAGATATTTACCTCAAACATGTAACATGGAAGTCAATCCCAAAGCTTATGATAAATTGTACATGGGATTAAAAGAGAGTTCAGATGGATTAATACGCGCCGTAGCGATCGCTGCGATACTCAATCGACGCGGCTCGGACTGGAACAGCTGGTGCGCTTACATTACACTACGTTTTGATGTCACTTTCCTTCTGGGTAATAATTCTGCATCTTGTAGATGGAGCAGCTGGACAGGATGTCGCTCGAGGATAAAGTCTTCGCCGGAGACGCGAGCATGACCGGTGCCAAGAACAAGATGCTCATACGAGACACCAAGAAAGAGCTGATGAGGTACGACAGCGCAGCAAGAACACATGGAGCGATTAAAACAGGGTCGTCTCTGCTCGGTTCATAGCTATACTTTATTAGACTTTATAATAGCTGTCAATATTTACATTTTACATAATGACCCAATCAGAGGAGTTCCGGGAATAAAAGCTTTAATTTATTCCCTTGGAAGCGAAACCGGTGAGCCACCACTTCACAAAAGTGAATATTTACATAAAAAGAAAGAAAGAAGGAAAAAAAAAGAAAAGAAAAAAAAGCTCCAGGTGATGGCAGGTGTGTATGTACAAGTGGACGTGTTTCACTTGTTACTCTTGAGTGAAAATAACGAATAAAAGTCCTAAAATATAATTTTTAATATACAACATATTTTGAAATAATAACTGTTTTCTGTTTGAACAAAATGATAATAAAAATATTTATTATTTATCTATTTATATAATTTTTTTTTTTTTGGTAACTGAGGTGTACGAGTTATTAATGTTTAAATAGAAACCCTTACACTTAAAAAAAAAAAAAAAAGAAAATACAGAGCGCGCGCGAGAGAGAGAGAGAGAGAGAGAGAGAGAGAGAGAGAGAGAGAATAATTAATTTCAATCTGAACACCTCTAACACACATTCTGTGTGACAGCTGTCCAACACCTGGTTGTGACGGGAGCGGCCATGTGACAGGAAATTATGCATCGCACAGAAGGTAAGAGAAAATGCTCGCTCGCGTCTCAGCAGAAAAAAATAAATTATATTTCATGCCTCGTTCCACGCTCTGATTTATAATCACATTTCTTTTTTTTTTTTTATGAATCTGATAAAGCTGAATCACTCAATGCGAATCACATGAATCACCTAATGTATTTTATCCCTTCAAATGATTTATATCATGTGACTCAACTCGTTCGACTAACGTGATTCATCCAGTTTATCTGATTCAACCCAAAGCGATTAATATGAATCGCCAAATGCAGTTCATAGGTTTCACCTGATGGATTTTATTCCTTCAAATGATTTATGTCATACGATTCACCTCATTTGATTCATGCAAGCCTCCTAATGTGATTCATCCGATTCAACTAAAGCGATTAAACCGATTCAGCCAATTCATCTGTTACAATTCACACCGATTCAATTCACCTAATTCTAGTTCAGTAAAATGATTTATCCAATTCGACCAAAGTGATGAGTCAGGTTCATAAGATTGACCCGATGAAATTTGTTCATTCAACAAACATGATTCATCTCATGTGATTCACATAATTCACCCGTGACGATTCATCCAATTCACCGATTCACTCAATGCAACTCGTCTAAATCACAGAACGCACTTCCTCTTCCCGATGTTTTTGTTCAGCCCCTAAAACACCAACTCTGTTCTGACTCTCCTCCATCCTCATGCTTTTTTTTTTTTTTTTTCTTCACTTCTTTCAAACAGGAATCATTCAAAAATATCTGTCTTTTACATTAAGGTCGTTTTAGCTGAATATATAATAATGGAAGTGAACATATACTGTAGCGCTGCACCTGCACAATGAGCTCTGCTTTATATATGTTTATATATCATTTTTAAATGCTCTGTAATTTAGTGCTTATCATATTTGTATCCGGATAAAAAAACAAACAAACACAACAACAACAACAAAAACAGAAGTGGGCGTGGTCTATAGTGGTCTTTACTCCGCCTCCTCTTGGTGTCTGTATTCATATTCGTTTAAGGATGCAGTGTGGCACTTTTAGTCGCAGCGCATCACTAATAATATACGTATAATAATTAATAATACACATTTGTAGATTTAAATAAAATTGCAGAAACATGCACATCACACTTGTTTGCATTACCTCGTCGTCTTGTTGTCTGGTTTTAGCACAAGATCGTTTTTTTTTAATTGATTGAGTTTATAAAATCAACTAAAGCTTTAGAGTAAAGTCTTACTCAACATGTTTTTACACATTTTATATTAAAGCAAAAATGTGTGTGTGTGTGTGTTTTTTCCCGTAGTGTATCTGGATGTCCGTTAGCCGACAAGACCCTCAAATCCCTGATGGCTGCAAACGCCCAGGAACTGAAGTAAGAGATTTTAACACGGGCTTTAAAACCTGATGATGTGACTTCTGTGATGTTTAAGTTTGTGCGGTGTACATGCCGTAGTAGATCATCCAAAAGACTTAACTTCTACACCATGATTAGTATGTTAGCTGGAATGCTCTTCAGGAGACTTGTCAGTAGATTAACACGCTCCGCGTTGTGGTTACCAGGTGCCCGACCCCTGGATGTGACGGTTCAGGTCACGTTACAGGAAACTATGCATCCCATCGAAGGTAGGAGAGCTCTTACATCCAGCACTCCGCAACACCCCCCCCCTTCCCCCCTCCCCACCCTAATCCTCCGAATTAAATGAAGGATGAAATACACTTGTGACATTTTGGGATTGACAAGATCGTGGCCTTGTTTCAACACGAGACTGGCGGCTTTTAAACGCCTCGACGCGACCGAACAGCCGTATCTTCTCCATGCATGCGTGTGCGCGGCTGAACCCGTCTCGGGTCTGACACTTTATTATTTCTGTGTCTAGTTTGTCAGGCTGTCCGCGCGCCAGGAAGGGCAACCTGAAGCTCACGCCAAGCAAAGACGAGAAGGAGGAGCCAGACATCAAGTAAGACTCTCGTGGCGTTTGTGAAATAAAATAAGCGCTCGCTAAGACAAATGGGTTTGTTTTCATGACTTCCTCAAGCTTTTTTCTTTTTTTTTCCCCATTCACATATTTTTTTTCTTTTCCCGGTATAAATTTCTCATTCAGTGCAAATTAGCATCATTCAGAAATAGCAAAACACGACAGTGCGATTGTGGTTGATGTTGATTTTACAGATTACATAAAAACATTTATAAAATGTTTACAGTTCAAAGACAATCTACCATGACATGACACAGGTCATGTGACTTTTTTGTTTCTCATTTTCACCCCTTTTTAAACGCAAAGCCAATAAATATATTATTGAAAAACGTTTTTAAAGTCAGCTGTTAAAGGATTTAGTTTTATCACTAATATCTCATAAAAATCACGTACAGGTGAAGTGTAAAATGTTTAAACTGAGAAGCAGGAGCTTTATTAAAATGATGTTAATCAGGGCCTTACTGTATATATATAACTATATATTTTGAAGTTTATTCTTATGATCAAATTCTGTGTAACTCTGTAAACAAAAATAGATTTTAGCAAGTTACATTCATAATTTATTTATTTGATTATTTTGATACTAAAGATACTTTTCTAAACCACATCCTCGATGGTCTAATGTATTATTTTGTCTGTAAAACACTGTAAAGTAATACGTTTGACGAGTTTTAAACTAAAAGAGGCCGCTGCTTTCAGTCCAAAGTCAGACAACGTTTACATTTGTTAGTTCTAATAATATGTTTTATGTATTTTTTTTTTTTTTTTTTACTTTCTAACACAAAGGCAGGACGAATTGGGACTTGGACCAAATCAGGTGCAGCAAACATAAACTAAATAAAACACCTCTAGCAGAAACTTTAGAAGTATTCTTTTTTTTTGTACAGTATCTATGAACTTGAGTTTGCTTCTTCGTAAGAAACATTTATAGAAAATTGAGAGTTTCAGCATGGAGTAAAAGTAATGGTGTTCTGCAAAGTTCCTCAACATGGGAACATTTTCATGAAAGGGATGTTTATGCTTTGTGGTTTCTTAGAAATATGACTTTTTTGGTCTTATTAACTGAGAGAGAGAGAGAGAGAGAGAGAGAGAGAGGTAATGCAAAAACTGTTTATAAATTCTATAACTACTTTACATTTTCCTGACCTTTTACAACATTAAATAAAAACCATTATATAAATGAACACTTCAAGTTTTGTGTAATGTAAAATAATCAAATAGATAAATTTATCTTTGGAAACATCGTGCCGTTTAGTTATGTTCTAAACACACGTTCAAATCACATAAAGACTCAAATGAGCTACTGAGGCTTTTGTTGTTGTTGTTGTTGTTGTTTCACATGCATACAGTATATCTATCTTAGGAATCAGGCTACAACACCCCTCATACATCACGTCACGAATACAGACATATCACTGAAAGAGATTCTTGCTTCGTGTTCCGTTTACATCTGGACCAGTATGTTTTCTTTTAATTACGAACAGAGCTCAGACGTGACCCTCGCAGCAGGAACATCAGGAACATGTCAAAGGGTGTAAGAGCGAGAGAGGGAGGGAGGGAGGGACGGAGGGAGCAGACCCGCTGCATCTATAATGTTCCTAGATTATTCGAAATTGGTGGCCATATGGCATGACTCCATTTTCCATTGTGGTGTGTGTGTGTGTGTTTTCTGTGGTCACTACACTCGTCCGCGTGTAAGAGGTGCACTGGAGTTGCGATTTCCTCTAATTAGAGCCACCGACAACATCCCCCTCCCCGCCCTCGCCCGAGCGGGCTATTTGTTCCATCCCAGGTAGCCTTTCACCTGTCCCGATATGGGCTAGCGGAGAAAGGGCCAGTGACCCAGAAATCATCCGCCGTTTTTTTGTCCCCCTCCTCCCTACATTTCCACCTCCTAACAATTATCTGCAATTTGTGTCATTCCATTTCTGACCTCAGGGTGAGAGGCAAAAAAAAAAAAAAAGAAGAAGAAAAAATTAAAATCTAGACTTTTTTTTTATGCTTGTTTTTATGTGAGGTTTTTCTGTTTCAGTTCCAAAGCGAGTGTATTAACCTTTTTAATTATTTATCCAAGCTTGTTTTTGTCACTCTCTCTCTCTCTCTCTCTGTCTTTTTTTTTAAAAATACATTTTAATCAGCATTTCATCGGATTAATCTTCTTAATGGTTTAGGGGGGGAATGTATATTCCCACTCAGCAAGTTCACATCAGTATTTATAGATAGTGTGTGTGTGTGTGTGGTGTGTGTGTGTTAACGAAAAGCGATAAATGAAACGTTCCTTTTTTTAGGAGTCGCGTTCCGGCTATTAGTTCGCCGCAGCTTTTTCTTTACACCCCGGTGATGAAATAACAGTGCAAGCAAAGCGCGGAGCCCACTTGAGCTCGGCCTCAACCAGATAATCTACTATAATAAACGTGTCACTGTGCAGTGATTTGGAGTGTAAGGGAACAAAAGAGTATCTGTCTTTGTGCGGCAAGAGGTTTAATTTAAGCGGGGGCAAAAGGTTGGGCCGCATCTGCACGCGCCCCCTCGGCGGGGTGACCCACAAATCAACACACACACTCTCTCACACACACACACACACACACACACACACACACAAAAAAAGCACACAACAGAGAGCCGCTGCTTTGTTTGGGTCTTGAAATGCAACCTGTCACAGTGACCTCGTTCTACAGCTGATACGCCTGGTCACAGAGCTATTAAACCATAAACACGGTAAATAAAGATGGAGGATTTAAACGCGCCGCGGTGTGCACGCCATCCGCCCGGGTTTATTTACAAGCAGGATTATTTATAGTTTGACGCCGATTTTTTTAATACATGGCCTTATATGATCAAGGAAGAAAACAACACTCAGATGCTCTGGGTCATTATATAAAATATAAAGTGTGTGTGTGTGTGTGTGTGTGTGTTTTCCATAGCTAAGTGCTATGACTCATAATTCTTTCTGCAGCTTGAAATGTGTCTAGTTGAAATGCACTTATATGTGTGTGTGTGTTATAACAAGTTGCTTAACAATTTATCAATTTATTATTATTATTATTATTATTATTAGTTTATTCTCCAGCAATCATATTTTGACACATAATATTGTTTTACATCCCTAAACACCATGTGTCACTCATTCAAGGGGAAACATTTTCGAATTCGGTGAATATTTTCCATATATTTTCTCCACGCCACATATTTTTTTTTTCACTTAACTGTAACAATATAACGTTAAACACTCCACTGTAGAAAAGAAAATGACTCACAGAATCCCTCTAATCCTCTGCGAGCGCTCTGAGAAGGACGTTATTTACAGTACAGAGCTGTTTCCCTCGCACAGTTTGCGAGTGGGCAGCCCACGGCTCCCGCGGACGCGCTGCTGATTTCTGGCGTGTCCTGTGTGTTAGGTGCCCTGTAGTGGGCTGTGACGGGCAGGGCCACGTCTCGGGGAAATACACCTCCCACCGCAGTGCTGGCAGCTGCCCCGTTGCTGCGAAGCGGCAGAAGGAGATGAACGGCGTGGCCTTCTCCTGGAAGAACTGCAAGCAGGAGCTGCCTCACTGCCCTCTGCCGGGGTGCAACGGTTTGGGCCACGCCAACAACGTGTTCGCCACACACAGGAGGTGAGTGAGGGGCGACCTGAACCATGACCACGTGCCCCTGACCCTTAGTCGCTTTATATTTTCGGTTTAATAATCCAACGCTTTCAGTAAAATCCATTTCCGTTCTCCGATTTGGGGAAGTAAATAAAATCAGATGCAGAAAACTAACGTTTACAACGAAAGTTCCTCTATGTTAAAACTGTAAATTCAGGATTACACCATGTTTTAGATGCACTCCTGACGATCTCATACAGGTTAGAGCTTGAGCTTATTTAATTATTCTCATTATAAAAGCAAGAAGCATTTCATTAACCAACGCAGGAAATGAGTTTTAATTTCCCACAACTTGAGCTTTTACACGCACAGCGTTTTACACTTTTAAATAGAACCCTGGTGTGATCTCATGCTCGGGTGCGGTTCTTTAAGGCAGGTGAGAAAACAGCAACACGCGCAGATGTGAAGCAAAAACAATCCAGCGCGAGACTAATCTGGCTGATGCGGTCTCATTCCGCTTCGAAGTGAATTTGATCGTTCATTTATTTGACTCTGGATTAACTTGAATGGAGGAAGTGAATCAAAGATGGCTGAGCCCGAAGAGACGAACATGTCTCAATTTGGACACTCATCCCACAAAGGATTTACCCTTTGGGCCGCATTTGAAGTAACCGTTGAAATGAGACAGCCTTAGCCTTAGCCGTGTGACGTAATCGTGGTCTTCGAATGCAGCCGAGAGACGGGGCTGTAGTACGACAGAAGTGTTGTTAGTTTGTGAAGTTGTATGTGGTATGAAACTGAAACCACTCAAGTATAAATTTCGGTGTTTTCTTTCTCCTTCTCCAGTTTGTCAGGTTGCCCGCTAAACGCTCAGAGCATCAAGAGGAAGCTCTCAGGAGACGAGATGATGACTATCAAACTGAAAACCAGCAGTGGTGTGTTTAGTGCTGTTGTTGTTTTGTTTAGTTTTTTTTCCCCTACACAATAACGTCTTCACTGCTGCTGTAACTCATCCTGACTGATGATGATGCTTGTGCTTTGTGGTGGTTTCCTGTGCGTGAGACAGGCATTGAGAGCAGCGAGGACATGCAGCACTTGGATCATGAAATCAAGGAGCTCAATGAGTCCAATTTGAAAATCGAGGCTGACATGATGCAGCTCCAGACACAGGTAAAGCGTACGCAAATACCAGCATCGCGCATGTAAAACCTATTCAAAGTGGGTTTATACTAACTGCTAATGCTTGGAAGGTTTTCATTGATGTAAATTTACTGTTTGGCTGAAAAACTAAATGGTTCTGGCGCTCACGTTAAAATTATGTTAAACAGATAATATTGTAAGGGTTAGCCGTCCGCTCTGCTTATTTCACTGAGATTCAGAGAAGTTGCACTATTTATTTGTTGTATTTAGATCTTCAAGTTCATCTCACATGCGTAGCGTTATGTTACGTATGTCATAGATGTGCATTAAGGTTGTTTTCACACTAGGCCTTTGTGCCGTACCTGAGGACTAATGTCCCCCTCCTCCTCTCCACTTCCTGTGGTTTAGCTTTAACATATAGTGTTCTGTACCTGATTTGTACACTTGGTTATCCACGCTCTCCGAATCAGCAGGTGGCAGTATGGACTAGGGATGGGAATCTCAAGGGGCAAGCTGATATGATATCACGATACTTCGGTGTAGATTTTATCTGAATTGTGATTCTGTATCAGTAAGTATTATGCTTTTAGAAATCTCCAGATTCAATATTAACTTTCCACAAATCTAAAACTTGTGGGTTTAGCATGCACCACCTGCAGGATGATAGAGGAACTGCAATATTTTAACACCTCAGATGCAACAATATATACATTTATTAAAAAATTATTTTGCAGTCAATGTGGTGATATGTGAATATGTGAAATTATTGTCTCTAGTAGACACCTGCACCAATAAATACAAAGAAGAGTATGCCTATTAGAAAGACTGGGCCGAGACTTACTGATGTTTTTTTTTTTGATACGGTTAGCTTTCATACCTGATTCGAACTCAAAATCAACTTTTCAAGAGGAGACAGGCACGGTACCCTGGTCCATGCTGGGGCACAGTACAATGCAAAGTGTTCACACTACTCAAACATACAAGACTTCCCACGTCCCTAGTGTGAAAGCAGCCTTTGTTGCCCGTTGTAAAGTGTTATTTGTTATGTATGTCGATATGTTCATTGTGGAATGAAGTGGAGATAAAATTGTATCGCAACTTTCATTCCATATTGGTCCAGATCTCATCCATGGAGTGCAACCTCAAGACCATCCAGGAAGAGAACAAGATGATCGAGCAGCACAATGACAGCCTGCTGAAGGAGCTGGCGCGGCTCAGCCAAGCCCTCATCAACAGCCTTACTGACATCCAGCTACCGCAAATGGTGAAGCACTCCTCCTCTACGACGACAACAAAAAATAAATTGTTCTAATCTTTATCTACTCTGCTACGAACATTATTGAAAAAGGGAATTATTAAATATTAATTAGCTATTTAAACACAATTGCAGTTAAATGCTCTTCAGAACATGCTTACAATCGCAGTATAATCGGGGAGTCTGTAAACAGCTAATCTAACTGTAATCTAAAAAAAAATCACAAACTGATGGCGGGGTATTTTATATAAATTTTTCAGCTCCATGGTCACTGATAACCTGGAAGACGCTTCTTGCAGAGTTTCTGCGCTGGTGGTTCTAAATGACAGGGAACCGTTAAACAAGATTATCTTGTATTTCTATCACAGTTACTTGCGTTATTAGCATTCTGCCTCATCCTAACGGCTCAGGACTCCGATAATCATCTGCATGACCCATGTCACAGTGTCATGTGTAGCAGCTCCACTTTCAGGCTGACAGGAAACGTGCTCAGAGATCAAGGCCGCGCTTGTATCACCAGGAACAGTATTGTTCATAATATTAACGCTGTAGAACCTAGAGTGGGTACGCGGCAATGCCAACACGTGATGATGTCTAGCAGCCAGCGGTCCAGTTTCTGTCTTTAGACTGTGACAGATAAACAGTTGATCTGATGATTAAGTCCCACTATGCAGTCCGAATGGCGATGCAGAGAATTTACTGGGCAAAGCAAGACATGCTCAGCAGATGCCCTTTCAATTCAAAATCGCAAGATCAAAATGTTAACCGCATGAGTGGGTGATATGACTTTGGCCAGAAACACAGCATTCCACAATAAGTCACACCAGAGGCAAGATTATTAAAAAAATCATCAGTGAGTTTCACTGATGTAAGTATTAGCAACAAGACCTGTTTCAGTTTACCATCCTGTGTGGATTCATACGGGAATAAAACTCTAGAAAAAGACCATTCAAGGTGTTGTTACTTGCTGTAATGGACGGCCAGACTTGTAGAAGGACGGCTAGTACTTTAGGTAGCAGGTACTGTATACTGATAGACGTACAGACCACTTGTGGAACAGTTTCCATCTGAGAGCATACAAGACTCGCATACATTTTTATTAAAGCTCTTGGTTACTGATCAGGTGGTCAGGGGTTCAAGCCCCAGCACAATCAATCTGCCACTGCTAGATCGCTGAGTAAGGTCCTTAAGCCTCCATGGTCCAGGCCCACTGTATCATTGCTGACCCAACCCTAACATCCTAACAAGGGGAAGATGTGTCCACCTGCATCTAGGACACCACGTCTGGGTGCAAGTGGCATTCTTCTGGGAATATTTGCTATTTCGCTGGTCTAGATGTTGCCTCCATGTGCTATCCTGGCTATCTACAGGTGGGTCTGCCTCAGGAGTTTTCAGGTGGAACGGAGAATGCCATTAGATCTTAGTCCTCACCGGTTTATTGATGTATATTGAGGTCACAATACATGAATACTTGCAGATTCTTGCACATTTGTGCAGATTCACTAACGTGAACCGATAACCCAGATGCAGATACAAACATGGTGTCCGAAGAATCATCTCTTGGGCTTTACTGAAGGGGGGACAGGTCTCCTTGATGTGTGGCTTTAGTTCAAGAATCTGACACTAGTAAGACACCAGGTCACGTAGACAGAAATCTTGATTACTTTCCAGCTTCTTACTCTGCCTGTCTGTTTTTGCACATAAACACTTATGATTAGTAGGTTGTTCAGACACTTGGATCAGGTTCAAGTCAATCAGGGTCTAATTTCAGCACCTGAATGCACCGCATGAGCATCAGCACACGACTATGACTGAACTGGAGAGTGTGTCTTGAGGATGGTCAATGCCAGGGAAGCTGACACATATCGGGTGTTCCAGTGAGCTTCGACACTGGCTACACAAGTGCTAATCCTGCAGCATGGCTATGTAGTTACTTGGAGGCAAAGCTGCTCCAAGCTGTGGAAACCACCCAATGTGGTGGCATCCCACAGAAAGAATGACATTTGAATTTGAGTCACTGGTCTGCTAGTCTTTGGAGAATGGGGATGTCTGAACTGAGGAGTGATCTGCAGAGGGTGGAGAGGAAAAAATGGTGAGCCAGCACACTTAGCCAGTAGTCAGAGAGATATGGGCCTTAGCCAGAGTGCTGAGACAGGCCCAACTTAGAAGCAAAGATAGGGAGGACAGACTCCCAAGTGGCGCCACAGGAGAGCATTTGTCCTATTATTCAGAGATTGCAAGCTCGAGTCCCGGCTGAGACTAGGGAGTAGTGTTGCCCATGCTCTCAGTGTGGCATACTTGAACTCTTAACGTCAATAGTGCCTTCGTCTGAGTGTTTTCTGCTGAACCCTAAGGGCAGCAGTTCAAACAGATGTGGTCAGCTGGAGCCAGTCAGCCTGATTGGTTGGTATATGTCTCCTCACCTTGGTGTGGTGGTGGCTCTGGGTGTTAAGGCTCTAAGTTACTGATCAGAAGGTCAGCCCTCTCCCTGGCAGGTTGCCGCTGTTGGGCCCTTGAGCAAGGCCCTCCAGAGGAGCCGTATTATAGATGACCCTGCACTCTGACCACAGCCTACTAACAAGACGCTGGGATTTGTGAAGAATAAAGGCTGAACTTAACTTGTACAAAAGACACCAGGTTACTGGGTAGAGCACTTATTTTTTAACACTTTCCTTGATTGATAGATACTTTATTGATCCCGGAGGAAAATCCATAAGAAAACGAGTAAGAGAAAGTTGTGCAACTTGTCCAGTTTATAGAGAAAATGTAAAAGTTGTTGAATCGCCCATGTTTTTATTTCATATTAAACAAAATTTGTAATTTTTTTTTTTTTTTTTACATTTTGATGTATGCTGTCAGATATAAATCTTAGGGGGAAAAAAGAAAGTTTAAATATGACGGTCATCTTAAAAACAAACAAAAAAAAAGAAATCAGGATCAGTTAAGACACCTGCAATCGGTGCACCTCTATATCCAACATTAAAATTTCACAAGATATGAAAAATCTCATATTTTCCCTAACAATACTGTACCTTAGCATCATCGCTCCATATTTTCACGTTTTAAAAGATTGCTCTGCATAGAGGGGAAAATTGTTCACACACTTCTTCTGTCTTCCAGGGTCCAATCAACGAGCAGAATTTTGAAGCCTACATCAAGACTTTGACAGATATGTACAACAGTTCGGAACACGAGTATTCGCCAGAATGCAAGGCCTTGCTGGACAGCATCAGACAGGCCATTAAGGGCATCCATGTAGAAACTGTCTGCTCACCATGAAATGCCGTATTTGTGGACAAGCAATATCTCTGGACATCTTTTATTCACTGGGTTCGTTTTATTTATTTGGGTGGCTGGCTGCAAACCATGACCATAGACTTATTCTAAAAAAAAAAATTATTATTATTATTATTATATTCCATGTGTACTGGTAAACGCCAGCCATATTTTATTTCATTGACATTTTTTCTGAGATTGTTAATAACCCTTTGCACATATTTATTTCATTTGCTTGACTTGTTCGTTTTCGTGTATTTATACTTACCGCTAATATTTATAATCTGTCTTATTTATTGTCTTTACTCATCGAAAATAATTTATCAAACGCTAATATATTTTTATTTATTTTTTCCGTGTGTGAGGGTCGATCACTGTTGCGCACTCCGGCTCTGTGTGTTGGCTCCGAGCACATCCGCGTCGCTATATTTTATTTGGTAGTTTTTTTCTGTTGTTAAAACAAGTTTGTTTGCCTCAGTGATATTTCTTTAAGCGATGAACGATGTCAACAAGAGGAATAATGATACTATTACACCACCTAGTGGTCAAATGCTCTTACTGCACCATGCCAGGCTCACTTTTTCTCCTGAATGTATTGCGTGTGTTGAACCTTGGGATCAATTTGGTAGGTAATTCCTAACCACTGAGGCCAAAACTGTTCCGTTAAACTGCACTTATTAGTTTTAAACATCGAAATGAACAGACACAATAAAAGAAATTACTCCCTGAAATTTATTCCTGTCAATATAAACTGCCTTTCGTGTGCACACCGATGTGTGTGCATGTATGTGCCTATATGTAAATGATTACATGGAATATATTATGTTTTGTGGTAGAACAGTATTACGTGAATGGTGATTTCTTTATTATACAGCATATTTATTTTTTTTCCAAAAGAAAAAACGCCTATGAGTCTGTTTAGCTAATGCTTATATGCCATTCGAAGTCTGTAATTATATTGTTGTAATATTGATCAAGTGTTTAATCTTTGCTATGAGTTTCCTTCAAGCTAAAGCACAAAAAAACTATTTAGATTTGCGTAACTGAAATTAGAGAACTGTTGAGTGAACAACCAGCTGAAGTTTTTACCTGAACAATTATTACTGAAAATTATTTTTAACAAAAGATTAGTTGGTAAAATTCCACCAAGTTAAAAAAAAAAACAAAAAAACGCTTTATCAAGTAAAAAATTTTAAACTAAAAAAAGAAATAAAATCAGTGTATGACCTTGCATCTTTCCACGTATAAATGGGATTTCTTTTAAATTTGAGTATCGGGAGACGGCCGTGACATTTTACACTTTACAGATTTTTACGGACAAATATTAACCTTAAAATTAAAATCTATTTGTCTTCAAACAGCCATGACTAAAGTAAAAAAAAAAAAGATTTAAAAAGAGAAATGTACAGGTTTGACCAAATGATCCTCCGTTAACGTACTCTTAATCAGCCGGAATCGGATACTTTCAAACGACGTGTACTTTGTAATTATGTTATTTGTAATTTCTAATATTTTAATTTATAAAACCACACATTGTTTGCTCAGGAACTTTTGTGAGGACTATTCCTGTTTGTATTTGATGTTTTGTAATGTGAACTGAATTGGGATTTTTTTTTTTCTTGTGTAATAATATTAGTATAAAAAAAACGCTGTACTGTAAAGTTTCTTTTTTTTTTTTGTTGAAAGCAATTTTTTTTTCAGTTAAAGTAGTTTCTATATCAAAGTTTCTTTACACTTTTACTATTTCATAAGCAGTAATGCGCTGTGTTGTACAGTTTGTGTATGGTAGAAATAAACTATTTAAGGATCAATAATTGTCCGCTTTGTTTGAAATATGTTTAAAGATCATTGCCAAATTGGGAGAAAAATTGATATAGATCATAATTCATCAGTAGAGATGTTATGAAGGAAAAAAAAAAACACTTTCTCCGTACTCGTACTTATTTTCCATTGATGATTCATTTTGGTTGGATCCCACCAGACCGTTAAACCTTTGGGTGACTACTCTTTGTAGACTGGTATGTCACACAAGGGCCTGGACGTCCAGCTTGTTGTCACACCACAGTGAACCAGGCTATCTTCACATCATGGTTGATGAAGAACACCTGCTGGGAAGTGCATACAGTACAGCAAAGGTGCATCCTGGACACACAAGGTAAAGTTCTCCAGCTGCATGACCTTCAAAAGAATTCAGCAAGGTCAATCACCTGATGTTTGGGTGACATAACCTTGCGCAGGACCCTGGAGTCTTTCTATCACCGATGCGTGCTCATCACCAAGGTGGGCACCCTGTGGTGTCCGAATGGATCTGGGCTCGGTAACCAGACGGCAGGTGTAGGGGTGTATGTGTGTCTCGACTCTAGCAGGTTGAGGATCAGTTTGGCTGAATCACAAGTTTTAAAAAAAAAATGACTTAAAAACAGCCTTAAATGTGAAGCCATAAAGCGGTGTGTGCATTAGACCCTAGCTAACCTCACCTTCTCACCATTCAATCAGGCCCATCTCTGACCGGTGCCACCTCTCAGTGTTCCCGTCTACACATTTGACTTTCCGAGTGTCGTATTTGCATGGGCAGACACACATGGACACACCCCGAACATTTCATAACCAGTGTCATTACTCTGGTATCCCTGTTACGGCCAGGAGAGCTGCCTAAGCCTGCGAGACATCAAACAAAATCACAGCAAAGCAGAAAAACACGCCGCAGGCCATTCACACAAGTAAATTTTGGCACCCCGGCGCTGTTTTTGGCCTGGGAACACAGTGGCCTTACTCTAGCTAGAGCATAAATCTATAACCAAATTATGACTAAACTCTCTGAACTAAATTACTCATCATATGATAACGACATTAACCCTGAGTGATTTTAATAATGCAAATAGTTGCTTTTAAATATGCTACAACACGACAGGTCAGACGAGACATAACGTCCTGATTACTGGTTCAGGTGTCCATATACTTTTAGCTACAGTATATAGTGCATGAAAACGGGACTATGGAGTGAATAATGTCCGTATATCTGCAGTACATGTCTTCCTTTCCAGTTCCTGAATATTTTGGACGTTTCAGATCTTTTGCATGTTTGAGTTATATAGTTATATATAGAATGAGTGTTTATAGCCGCTGTTTAGTCAGTTCATGAAAACAGGAACTGACTTCGACATCATTATATCTCTCTTTTTATTTCTCTTCTGTTTTTCCTTCTTTAAATCTGCCTGGTGTCTAGACTCGTACATACAGATAAATGCACATTTACTGTTCATCTGCTCAAAATCTGCTTTTTTTTTTATGTGTAAGACTGGCTTGGAGTTGGGGAAGGGAAGGGTGGGGGTGGGGGTGGGGGGTATAGGGGTGTATGTGTGTAAGCAATTTATAAATCCAGATTATACAAGTGTGGCTTGAAACACACACTACACACGTACATTGTATGTTCTGTCTCTGTTTAAAAATCAGTTGACCTAATTGTGGTAGACGCCATCGCGTCTCCCCTGAGACGAACAACACTTACCACAGGAAAATAAACTGATCACATAAAGAACAGATTAAACATATATAAAGATGTAATCACTGCAGTGAGGAGCATCTGTGGACAAATCTAATTTAAATTTCATTTAAATGATAAAATATATATATAAATATATATAACTATAAAAAGCAACAATACTTACCACGTACCAATACTTACCAATATTTAAAATCAACTATTACCTGACTTTCATTCGCCCGTCAGGTAAAGAACAGATTAAACAGAGGTTTTGACCTTGAAAATGTTTGAAGATCTTTTCTTCATCCGAACAGCCGCAGCTCTTCTTCTCAGGCGTAATCAGACGTGCATGTGGGGAATCATCTATAGTTAATTTCATAACAAATAAAATAAAATAAATAATAATAATAGTTATATTATTATAAATAGTTAATTCAGCTAAATAGTTCATGCAACCCAATCAAAAATAATCATGAGAGACTGGGACTAACAAATATCTTCGAATAACTACAATAAATACATCTTCAATCCAAAACCTCTGCTAAAATATTTGACACATGTACCTGTTTGACATGATGTAGAGTTTCCCCACCAATCCATTCCTTTTCCAAATTTTATTTGTGGCTAGAATCTGTTTATTCTCACGCGCTGAAGAAGATCTCGCGAGGGCGCCGGGACATTGACGCGAGACCCTGCGCGAGACGCGACGCAAAGGTCTGCGCATGAGCGTTGAAAGCGGTCAAAAAAAAAAATTTTTTTTTTTTAAGCGTTTTAACCAGCGCGGGTCACGTGATCTGTGTTTACATCCTCTCAGCTGGTTGTGCAGAAAACACGACGGCGGCGGACCGACAGAAAGCGTGCTGTCGTGGATTTAAGTTCATCACGTATAATTATATTTATATATATATATATATATATATATATATATATATATATATATA
>JAQQZT010000033.1:2532672-2548443 GCA_030068275.1 Clarias platycephalus | reverse complement strand
CGTGGATTTAAGTTCATCACGTATAATTATATTTATATATATATATATATATATATATATATATATATATATATATATATGTGTGTGTGTGTGAGTGTGTGCACGCGTTTGATCCGCATCGAGGAGAAGAACGAGAAGGAGGTGAGTCTGAATCTCATAAACGCAGCACGCGTAATAGAAAGCTGTTTCCGATTTGTTTTTGTTTTTTCCCCCCTTTGGTTAGCTTACAGGCGAAAAACAGTTACAGGAAGAAAAAGAGAAGAAAGGGAACCATCAGCTCACCTTTTTCTGCGCTTAATCCAGAAACTGACACTAGATATAATTCAAGCGGTTTTTTATAAAAACTGGAGGATACAAAACAATAAGCGTGTAGGCCCGGTCTACTGCGCATGCGCGACTGTTCTACAGTTTAAAACGTATAAACTGGCAGTTAGTTCCAACTGTCAGAGTGGCACGAGCGTGTTTTTGTGCCCTGTGACGTTGTTCAGGGCTCGCGCGCTAGGCTAGGTTAGCTTGCTAGCTAGGTGGTTTTGTCCCAAAAATAAATAAATAAATAGTACAATTAGCTCCGTGTTTGGCCCACATATATAAACGAATACGCCTTTATTTTCAATCGACCAGTATAACATTTACACTTATTTCTCGACTTTAAATCCGTGAAACAGAAGAGATATGTACGTGTTTTTTGGCAACTAGTTAAGGCTAACTAACTCACCAGCCACTAATACACTTCAACTAGCAACATCTTTTTGAAGTATAAGACAAATCTAATCTCTATACAGTTGAGCTGATTAACTTTATGCACACGTAAGTGCATTTAATCGCACTGCTTCTTTTACTGTTCTTTAAAAAAAAGGGGGGGGGGGGCTCCAGTAGTTACCATGGCAACTACAGTATATGATATTCTTCACCTATTGCCCAAAATCCTGATTATCCACACATACTTGGCACACAGGCCAAGAATCCGAAACACAACACACACACACACACTCTCTCTCTCTCTCTCTCTCTCTCTCTCTTTGTGTTCTATATTCCAGTGAGCAAGAAATCACACTACAAATCAATGTTGCATTACTGTAGGAAAATAATCAGCGATGTAACGATTCCTTGACGCCGTAAGCACTCGCTGTTGACGGCAGTTGCACTTTATTCCTCTTAGACACACGCAATAGTTTGTCCGACAGTAATTTTTCTCTAGATTTAGTAAAGAACAACGTTTTTTTTTTAATTCTCCTGAAACATTTTCTTTGTTGAAGATAAGGATCTTGAATACTTTCCAGTCGTGTAAAGCGCTGACACTAGAATGTCATGTCACTACGGCAGCAATTATCTTTCTTAAACAGTAACATGTCTAGTACGGATAGGAATCACCTGTCACCTCTCGATACGATATTATCACAATGCCTCGGTGCTGATTCAGTTAAAATTATGATTCTATAAATATCTCTTTTTGATATTACATTTTCCCACACTTTTGTTTCAATTCTAAACCTTTAAAAAAAAGTTTGAGTAATAAGACGTAGCCCGTTCCTTATAACATGGGTTTTCTCACTTTAAGAAAACCAAGCACAGCATTTAAACAGTACAAACGAACTTCAGATGCAAGAGTTTAACACTTAACTGAGCAGCACATATCTCCATCCTCTTCTATAATTATCATTTCTAAACCAACTTAAAAAATAATTCATTCCTACTATACGGGATGAAAAATGTGTAAATAGTTCAGAGTGCGAAAACTGAAGGATTGTAAAGAAACAGCAATGTTTTACCGCCTCAAACACCTCCAAATAAACGTGAACGAATACGTGGATCACCACAAAAGAATCACGATTCATAACTGAATTGACTTTTTCCTACTTCTTTTCTTCTTCTTTGTTTAATGACAGTAGGTTACATTACTGCCACCTGTAGGTCTCCCTCATCATCAGATATTTTGCAAGTGCAGATTATTACACACGGTTTTTATAGATGAGTTATAAACCACTGTAAATAGGAGTGTGTGTATGTGTAACGGGATATAGAACAGAGTAGAATAATATTTTTAATGCAGCAGTTCTTTTGTTTGTGTGTGTGTGTGTGTGTGTGTAAATTGTCAGCATTAGATGATTTCTCTAGCAAAGACCTTGTGTGACCTGACGCCCCTGACCCGGCCAGACTTTTAATAGCTACTACACCTGACTGTGATCGTGAGTGAGTGAGTGAGTGTGTTTCTGTGTCTCAGGTCTCATAACTACCACTACAGTAATTACACAACTGTCAGCCATAATACTAAAATACTCATATGTGATGCAATGTCCATGTTTGTTGGTCCAGGGATAGTTTCAAAGCCTAACAACTATTATTATTATTATTATTATTATTATTATTATATTTAATGTTGTCTTTTTGTTCTTAGATCACTTGGTGTTTTCTTTTCCCGCATTTAAGATTTTATTGCCATACAGTAGACTTCACTTTAGCCCAATTAACTTGGTCACATTAGACACTTCCCAAAGAAAGGGCTCAGAGGAATTTAAATGAATGTCATTATTGCTCTGTTTGTTTATATGACTTAACTGCTCGTTTCGTGTTCAGTCTAGCCGCAGCGTTAATCAGATGTCTATGATTGTCTCGGTCGTCCAGGCGTGTCGAGGCCCGGTTCAGAGGCCGTCACGGTTCTAACGCTACATGCACGAATCAAAATATGAACAGAAATCCGTTCTTCCGCTTCAGACATCATGTAGCTCACCTCGACGGTGTGGGTGTGGCCACCCTCTGGGTGCATCACTGCCAATTAAGTAAACAAACAGAGAAGAAAATTTCTTTGTGAGAATTTCTCTAGTAGTAAAATGTTTTGAACAGGCAAGAGATCGCTTAAGAGCAGGAAGTTGTTGAGCGATGGAATTCAGGGCTCGAGTTAATGCTCTGAGAAGATTATAAATAGTTATTGTGTAGCAAATACTCTCCTGTTTATCTTCCACCCCCATTCCAACATGACAAACTGTTCAATCATTAGCATGAACAACATTAGCGTGTCAGATATGTTCTTGTATGTACATCGTTTTATATATGTATACAATGCTGTGATGAAGAATTGTTTTTTTTTTTTTTTCCATAATTGTCACACTTAAATGATTCAGAACAGATTTTAATATTACACCAAGTTAACCCGAATAATATACAATACAAAATGCAGTTTTTAAATGATGATTTAATTTATTAAGGGGGGAAGAAAGCTATCTAGGCCGATGTGAAAAAAGTTTTTACACCCTAATACCTGCTGGTGCCTCCCTTGATGGCAACAACTGCAATCATGCGTCCTTCACTTTGTCAGACAGCTTCTATCTAAATGATCTCTTGATTTTAACGGATCTGGCAGTAATCAGGTCTCTCGGTGCGGCAGGTGAAATTTAACTCGGCTTTTCCAAAAAATGTGGTTAATCGCAGTTCAATCATGATTTAGCCAGGGGGCAGTTACTTTTTCACAAAGCTTTGAACAGCTTTTTTTTCCCCCTAAGAAATGAAGTCATCATTTAAAAACTGCTTTTTTTAAATTATTTTTACAAATACTTTTTCACAGCGCTGTAGATGGATAAGATTCGCTTCATTAGGTAAGAACCATAAATCAGACATGATGGTGTAAGCTTTGTTTTTGTCCTCTTCTCTCCTAGTCATGTGATGATGATCTAAAGTGACCTCATAGGACGTAAATCGCCTCGCGGATCTGTCGGTCCAATCCATCCATCCGTCGTGTTCTGTAAGAGTTATTCCTCCGCGGACGTGAAGAGAGGGCACCTCTGTGAACCTCTCCTGGTTTGTTCTTTTTCTCTCCGTGTCTTTGGCGAGAACGGGACCATGGGCGGAGCCGTGAGCGCCGGCGAGGACAACGACGATCTGATCGACAACCTGAAGGAGGCGCAATACATCCGCACGGACAAGGTGGAGCAGGTGTTCAGGGCGATAGACCGTGGGGATTACTACTTGGACGGATACAGAGAAAACGCCTACAAAGACTTGGCCTGGAAGCACGGCAACATCCACCTCTCGGCCCCGTGCATCTACTCTGAGGTCATGGAGGCGCTGAGTCTGCAGCAGGGACTCTCCTTCCTCAATCTGGGCAGCGGGACAGGATACCTGAGCACCATGGTGGGCCTGATCATCGGTGAGACGCACCGTCTTCTGTTCCCGGGGAGACGAAACAGACGGTCCTTGTGACTGACGTCTCGTTTTGCTTCTCGCGTCCGTTCTCTTGTATGACGTGCAGTATATCTAAGGGAATAACGATTATTCTTCCCCCTTCCCCCACCGCAGGTCCGTTCGGAGTAAATCACGGCGTGGAGCTGCACAAGGATGTGGTGGAGTACGCGCAAGAGAAACTGGAGGAGTTCATCAAGAACAGCGACAGCTTTGACAAGTGAGTGGAGCAAAATAACCACAGATTTGTGCATTATATTGTCGTGGAAACAAGTCATCACTAACTGTGCGTTATAGCAGCTATAAATGGCTAAAATAGAAAAAATGATGTAAGCAATAACAGCATGGCATGGTGTCCAGTCTGTGGGGAAAACAGTCAGCAACATGGTGGTGTGATGAAGCAGACTCGTAGATTCTCCCTGAGGTGGAAGGTAACCGAGTGCATGTATGTCATTGAGTGCATTTGTCATGCATCTGTCCTCTACCTGAGTAGTGTTATTAAAAAACGAAGTAATTGCACGACTTGCCTTTCTTTCTAGACACGTCTGATAAAGCAACAGGTGTTTGGAATCAAAAGGTCGCAGACAGCGACGAGAACAGGATGTGCACTATCCGGAAGGAGAGAGAGAGAGAGAGAGAGGTTTTTTTAAACTACTGTGAGCTAGGTCAAGGTCAAAGGTCAAGTTTACATAAGTCTCAGATGTCTCCAGAATGTGATGTCTCGTGATGTTCCCGTTAAAAGACAACTCGGTCAACTTCTGTTCATTCCTGTTTCAAATGCATAGTTTCAGTGTCTTTAGACTTAAATGCAAACGAGCTCCTGATTCACCACCGCACCAATCAGAATCGAGCGTTCAGTAGGGGTGCGACTGACACGACACCACCTGGCGCGGGCGTTAACGTAAGCGTTTCCTGTTTCAGGTTTGAGTTCTGCGAGCCCCATTTTGTCGTGGGAAACTGTTTAGAGATCTCCTCAGACAGCCATCAGTACGATCGCATCTACTGCGGAGCCGGCGTGCAGAAAGACCACGAGAACTACATGAAGGTCATGCTGAAGGTCGGCGGCGTTCTGGTCATGCCCATTGAGGATCAGGTGAAAAAGAAAATCTCCTATAGAAGTTTTTACTCTATAATTCCTCTCATTGGGAATTTATGATTTTTACTATATAACCATAGACTAGAGAATAATAATCATCAATAATAATAGTAATAATAATAATAACTAAATTGTCTCTCAGTAAGTTGTTGGCTAAGTAATTTTGAAAATAATTTATATGTTGAATCTAGGATTTAATTTCTGTTTTCGTCTAAATTTGCAATCTATCATCATTATTTTTGCAAAAGTAAAAATGTTTAATATTAATATTTCTGCTTGTTTTTAGACAAAAATTATTAAGCATATTTCTAGATATTTATACTCTAAAGCTTAAAATTCTAAGATCTCTTTCTACAAGCAAAATTTTTTCATTTATAAAATAAAACAAGCTTCAAGTTTCAAGCCATTGATGAGTAGAAATACATGAGAGTCGTATTAATCGAATTAAGTGAGTCGAATCAGTTTCTTCTTCTCAGTGCATCAGACCAATCACCTAAAAACACACACACACACACACACACATGTCTGATCTGATGTACATCAGTTAATCAAAATCCAAGCCTAAAACCAGTACTAAGTATAGGAGGAGTCTAATTAGGATATTACAGGTTATTATTATTATTTTATGTTATTGATTTATTTTGGTTTGGACTTTGCAGTTGACTCAGATCACCAGAACGGCACAGAGCTCTTGGGAGAGCAAGAACATCCTGGCCGTGTCCTTCGCTCCTCTTGTCCAGCAGAACCGAAGTGAAGGCTGCAAACCGGACGCTGTGAACTTGCGTGAGTTGAAGCCGCCGTTCGTCTTCAGTTAGATTCAGCAAATTTCCTCTTGTTAGACAGACTCGTCTTAATTGCTTTTCTTTTTTTACATTAGTTCTTCTTCTCGCTCATTTGGTAGAAAGTCGTCTGGCGTCGGTTAAACACATGGCCTGATTATTTTGTGACTTTAGAAGCTGAGAACTTCAGTCACTCACAGACAGTCTGTGACTGTCACACTTAAATGATCAAACAAATTCTAATGTTAAAAGAAAGATAACCTGAGTAAATACAAAATGCAGTTTTTAAATTATGATTTCAGTTTGATAATTACGATTTATACATGTTTATCTCAAACATTTCACACTCATTTCCGTAATTTTCTTTCGATTCTATAAAACTGCTTTGCCGACGATGACCATTGTTTAAAAGCGCTATATAAATAAAATTCTATTGAATTTCATTTTATTTCGTTTATCCTCAAGACTTTTGGGCTAATATTCTGTGTACTGATGAGACTAAAGTTGAACTTTTTGGAAGGTGTGTGTTCTGTAACATCTGGTGTAAAACTACCACAGCGTTTCGTAAAAAGAACATCAAACCAACAGTTACACATGGTGGTGGTAGCATGAAGGTCTGGGGCTTTACAGCTTCAGGACCTGGACAGAATCATAAGTTCTGTGCTCTATCAGAAAATCCTGAAGGAAAATGTTCGGCCATCAGTTTGTTACCTCGAGCTCAAGCCCACTTGGGTTCTGCAGCCGGACAACGATCAGAAACACACCAGCAAGTCCACCTGTGAATGGTTTATAAAAATAATAATAAGAAGAAGAAGATTTTGAATTGGCCTGGTCAAAGTCTGGACTTAAAGCCGATTGAGATCCTTAAACAGGCCGGTCATGATCGAAAAACCCCTCCAGTGTAGCTGCAAAGAAGAGCGGACCAAAATTCCTCCACATTCATGTGAAAGACTAATTGGCAGTTATCGCAAACGCCAAGGGAGGGACAACCAGCAATTAGGTTTAGGGGGCAGTTAGTTTTTTTTTTCTTTCTTCTTTCTATTAATAAATGAAATCATGATTTAAAAACTGCATTTTGTATTTACTCGGATTATCTTTGTAAAATATAAAAAAATGTTCAATGATCTGAATCATTTGAGTGTGACAAATTTGCAAAAAATTTTCCTGTTTTAATAAGCATATGCAGGCTTGAGGATTGTGCAGTATAGAGTGACGCATCCTTTTTCCCTTTTTTAGCACAACCTAGCCAATCTGATTGAATTACTTTTTTTACTTCAATAGATGATGAAATTACCTTTTTTTCCCCCTCTTTTTCTTTTTTGACTAAAAGATCAGCGGAGATTGAGACTAATCGGTTATTTTTATAGGCTCACATATTATTTCAGTGTTTCAAAGACTCTTTCTAGCATTAATAAATAAAGCAAAGGGTGTAAAAACTGTCTTTCCTAATAGGTTCTGTCTCGTATGTGATTGGTTAGATCTTCACAGACGAGCCAGTTCTAGAGCAGGGACTCAAACGCAGCATGTGTCTGTCATGCCGGTTCACACTGGATCACGCTAGCGGTGCAGGACAGTGTTGATCATGTAAAGAAGATAAAACGCTATCTAAATTCTGAAAGGCAGTAATAAAATAAATAAAATGACAGGAGTGCACGTTTTTTGTTTTTTTGTTTTTTTTAACCTTTCAGATTCCCGGACAAGAATACCTTTCTAAAAAAAACAGAAATAAGTTTTGCACATTTGTGAACCTCAGTAACCTTTACCTTTAGGCTCGTGATTGACACGTTGCCGATCGGTTTTAACGTTGTAAGTACATCATGAATGCGTGTCGTCCACCAGTGCTGCTCATTAACACTTGCGTCCTGTGCATGTG
This sequence comes from Clarias platycephalus, assembly GCA_030068275.1. Taxonomy (NCBI): domain Eukaryota; kingdom Metazoa; phylum Chordata; class Actinopteri; order Siluriformes; family Clariidae; genus Clarias; species Clarias platycephalus. The sequence goes on along the minus strand of JAQQZT010000033.1, from coordinate 2,540,522 downwards.
GCGCTCAGCTCCGCTGGCGGTGCGAAGTCTGCAGGACCTGGCGCGCATCTACATCCGCCGCACGCTGCGCTGCCTCACCAACAACGAAAACACGGCGAAGGTGACGGGGCCGCGCATGCCGCAGAAGCGCAAACGCCGGCTCAGGCGCAGCCACCGCAACGCGCAGCACCACGTCAACACCTACGTGTTCGTCGGCAACCAGCTGATCCCGCAGCCCATCGAGAGCGAGGAGGACGAGAAGATCGACGACGAGGACGTCAAGGAGGAGGACAAAGAGGTGGAGAAGGACAAACCCGAGCCCCCTCGGGTCAACTTGCTAAGAGACAAGGTCCTGAGTTTGCCTCTGCCCGAGTCGCTCAAGGCGTATCTGCTGTATTACAGAGAGAAATAAGGAAAAGTGCGGACTTTCTGCCTACGATCAAGCAATGTTTTTTTGTATTACAGACTCTCTCTCTCTCTCTCTCTCTCTCTCTTAATTCCTTTGATAATGTAGCATAATTTAATAATTTTGTTTCAAGTTTCACACCTATATAAGGTTGTGCTTTACAGTAATGATTTCTATAGTTCTGGTTCAGAAATCTTTTGAACACTGAGGACCTTTCTGGGCCCACCAGGACTTTTCAAGGTTTCTAGATCTTCTCTAGTAGCTCGTACTCGGCGTTTGCTCTGATATTTCATTCGTATTACAACAGAAATCTTTTATATTAATGGATTCGCATCCAGAGCCTGGCCTCGATCAGTCCTGACTTGGCACTTTATCCTGAATGAATATTTGCTCTTCGGAAATCTGCACCAGGCTGTTTGTACACGTTCGTGGACGGTGCGGATTTCTCACTGTGTGTCGATCCGATAAGCTTACGGTTGGGAAGCACAACAAGATTCTTGTGCGTGCTTTAACGATATGTTGTTTCCGTGTTGTTTTTTTCCCCCCCCTTCCTTTTCCTCACAAGGTCACCCTAAGAGGTACAATATGAAGCAGGCTTCATTGGTTATAACTTAAAAAAAAAAAAGGTCTTTTGGTCCAGTCGTAGATTAAGCTTAGTCTTTGATTAAATTGCACTATTGGTAGAGATGTTCTGTTCTCAATGACTTTTCAAACCCAGCATTGCTACATTCATTTTCTTTCTTTCTTTGTCTGGACAACACTCCCACCACGTTCACATTGAAGACCACGGTCACCGTTTGCCGTTTAGTGTGTCCCAGTGTACACCCACTACATATTTTCCGTTCATGATTTCATTTGTAATATAATTCTTATATTAACTCGATGGTAGATGCTAAGAAGTGTCATGTTACAGAAATAAAAAGCTTTGAGATCTTTAAAAAAAAAAAAATGATAAAAATATGTGAAACTTTTGTGTATCTGAAAACAGTTTATACAGGTTGGGTTTGAGGTTGCTGTTACTCTTTTGTAGATGAGAAAAACACATTTTTATTTTAACACAGATGGGTGTGTGTGTGTATATATATATATATATATATATATATACTGTAAATCATACACATTTAAAATAATACAGGTGGAAAAAAAAAAAAAAAGACTTAAGATTCGTAGACACACTTTCGTCACACTTGCGTTACACTCTTCTTAGCTTTATGCTTCAAGGCAACCTTTGATTCAGTATCTTTCTATTTTTCTTTATAGCACAAAAACCCCAACTATATTCACGTAAGTTGAGGTGTATATTATTAGACGTACCTAAGGTTTGTTTTCCGTTTGTTTCTTTTTTCCAGACTGGGCCAATGTGGGGCTTTTTTCCTCCCAAAATGGATATTTTCCACAAAGTCAGGATTTAAGTCTATTATCTGCTGGATATATGTACAGTATGAACTATATGGGGTGTGAACTCTTTAATAAATTCTAACATTTGTGAAGATTCACGTCGTAAATTGCTCTAATTTCATATGGTGTTTTCAACAATTTACACACACACACACACACACACACACACACATCAGGAAAATATCCAGTCCTGTAATGAGTGGATTACATGTAATAACCTCCTAATTGCGCTTCATGCCCCGCCAGTCTTTGGTCTTCCGCTACAGATTCGCGACCATCTTTAAAGCATTTGTGCCACAATTTAATTTGCCCTGCACTCTCGTCCCTGAAAGCCTTCTGAATCATCCGAATAGTTTCCATGGAGGAATGTTGAAGCTTGACGCGTAATTTGATGCAGATTCTTTGCTGTATTCACTCAGTAATTTTAAATGCGAAAAACCATGCAGTAAACACAGTCGGTCAAGGTTGTCTAGCGCCCCCTACTGACGAGTACAATGGAGTCGTCATGGTTCACGCGCGCACATTCCAGTCCACTCTCCTTGGCTGCTGCGCACAGTGTTCGGGATAGATTAACAACTGCTGGACTTTGTCTGGACAGACCTCGTGTACATGCACGTAGGGTGTTTATAGAACAAACTGCTGTGTTCTGTAACAATTCGTTATGCCTGTCAAGTCTTTTGATTTACATTTATGCTCTATAGGAAATAGTTGAAACTACTCCAACCAACAGTTTAAATAACATCTGTAATAATAATCTAGATTGAGCTTGAAATATTTGGGGAACCTTTAAGGTTTAACGAACCTCTAAGGGGGGAAAAGTTTATTTAATGTGTTTTTTTCTTTTTTTTTTTTTTGGTAAAGCTGCAAGATGGTCCAATTCTTTTCATACTCTGTTAAGAAACCCCTGACTCAGCACTTTTCAGTAATACTGCAAGTTGTATATATAACATATATATATATATATATATATATAAGAAATATTACATAAATCATTTCATATGTTTTACGACTGAGAGAAAGATCACCAGGATGGTTTATACTATTAAGAATTATTAAGAACTATTAAGTTGTCACATGGTGATTTACTGAAAAACTTTATTTTTCATCTAACTTTTGCTCTAAAGCTTTTTTATTTAATTTTTTTTACAAGAAGAAACAAGTCTTGTGTATATATGGCTGCGCTCTCTTTTTTTTTTTCTTTTTTTTTCTTTTTTCTTTTCTTTTCTTCTGTAGACCAACGCGCATGTCCTTGCCGCTACTACCGAGACTTGCTTTTGTGATCTAGCTGCCAGGCGCTGAGCATCCCACCAACGCCGACACAGTTTGAGGTGCAACATTCCCGTTTTCACTAACAGAGTCACTCATCCAGGCATCTCACACATCAGCTACTTGCGATTTCATGGCTGCATCTTATCTTCATGGCTGTCAAAAAAGCACTTGCAGCAGCCTTGTTTGCCTTCATGGTCTGGAGTGATCTCATGCCTTAGTCTTATGCGCTCCGCCTCAGGAAACCAGGATTCTGGTCACAGAAGGGGGAGTATTCACAGACCGTGGCATTGCAGGGTCTGCACACTTTCTGCCCACCCTGATCACAAGAACTGACCCTAATATAAGGGGGTGTCATGCCACTGATACGAAAGTAGAGATGCACTATATTGCTAAAAGTATTCACTCGCCTGCCTTCACATGCATATGAACTTGAGTGACATCCAATTCTTAGTCCATAGGGTTTAATATGATGTTTGCAGCTACAACAGCTTCAACTCTTCTGGGAAGACTTTCCACAAGGTTTAGGGGTGTGTTTATGAGAATGTTTGACCGTTCTTCCAGAAGCACATTTGTGAGGTCAGACCCTGATGTTGGACAAGAAGGCCTGGAGAAGGTCTCTGCTGTAATTCATCCTAAAGGTTGAGGTCAGGACTCTGTGCTGGCCAGTCAAGTTCTTCCACACCAAACTCACTCATCCATGTCTTAATGGACCTCGCTTTGTGCACTGGTGCACAGTCATGTTGGAACAGGAAGGGGCCGTCCCCAAACTGTTCCCACAAAATTGGGAGCATGAAATTGTCCAAAATGTCGTGGTATGCTGAATGCATTAAGAGTTCCTTTCACTGGAAGTAAAGGGCTGAGCCCAATTCCTGAAATACAACCCCACACCAGTTCCAATATGACCTTGTACAAAACCTTCCCAGAAGAGTTGAAGCTGTTGCCGCTGAAAAGGGGACGGGGCCAACATCATATTAACCCCCATGGATTACGAGTTGGATAAGTGCATGTGAAGGCAGGCAAGCGAATACTTTTGGCAATATAGTGTAACAGCAATTAGAAGGTGAAAATGCATCATAACTACTGGTGTCCTCAGACCCCACTTTGTGAAGTGATGTGTTTCACCACAGGTGAAACAGAGAGAACAGCACTTTTAAGAAGACAACTAGATCCAGACTGGATCAACCATCAAACCATCTTGACAAGAACATGAGCAGGCAGTCTAGCAAATTCTAGGATGGACTGGTCTCCGCTCTAGTCAACGAGCTTTGGTCTTGCAATGTTGTAGGCTTGCTTGATGAGGGGTGACACTGACGGGAAATGCTTTTTTTTATTTTAAATTTTTTTTTAACCACTGGTGCTAGCATTATGTGACACATAGAGCAAGGCTCTGTCAAGTGCTTGTCAAAGCTGTTTCAATTTGCGTATTATTTGCCCACAGACCAACTCTTACAAAGCCTGGTAGAGTTTAATTGATTTTCCACCCTGTTAGGAATGTGCTGTTTTTATGAACTTTACAAATACAAAATTCTGAAATCAAAATACAAAATTACAGAATTCCAGGAGTACATATATTTCATTTTAACAAGACCATGTTGGATTCTCCAAGGTGTGAGGTATTCTCTTGTGGACACAGGGTTCAACCCGGTGGAGGTCAATTTGTCTCATAAGATCTTGTTTAAAGCTTGATTTTGATTTTGTTTTAACTATTTTCAGGCAGCACAGTGGCGTAGTAGTTAGCACTCTCCAGGGTAGAGGGTTTGATTCCTGCTTCAGTCTGTGTGCGTGGAGTTCGCATAGCTTTGTCCTCCAGGTACTCTGGTTTCCTCCCACAGTCCATAGACATGCAGAAGAACGAGTATGTGTGTGTCCTCTGATGGATTGGCACCCAGTCAAGGGTGTACCCTGCCTCATGACCCAAGTCTCCTGCGATAGACTTTAGGTCTCCCTGAGCCTCTACAGGATAAGCGGTATAGAGAATGAATTAATTATTTTGGGTGTGATTTTGGACACAAGATTGTTGTCATAATGGAATTCCAACTCTGAGTCATTTGTTACTTACTGGCAAAGTGAACCAACTTTTTATTTACAATTTTGTGGAACTTCAAGGAGTGAAGGAACTTCATGAAGCTACATAACAAAACAAGGCTTGCAGGGGTTTTGGAGGTCAAACTGCCCCATAAAATTCCACCAAATTTAACAGTGAGGATTAAATAGTTTTCTGGGGTGGTGGGGCGGTGTCATCATTATGCTGTGGGTAGTACCTACCAAAAGTGTTCCAAGGAAGGGCAATCGGTGAAAATGGTGACCGGGTCATGGGTGCTAAAGGTTCATTGATGCATGGAGGGAGTGAAAGTTAATGCATCCTGTCTGATACCACAAAAAGAGCTACTATAGCACAAATTGTTGGAAATGTGTCAGAACACACAGTGCATCATAGCTTGTTGATGTGTATGGAGCTACTGTAGGTAACTGTCAACTTACCCATGATGACCCCTGCGCCCCACTGAAAACAATTAAAATAATCAGGTAAGCATCAGAATTGGACCAACGAGCAATGGAAGAAGATGGCCTGATCTGATGAATCACATTAATTACTTTGACACGTTCTACCTACATGAACATTGTTGCTGAACAAGTATACCCCTTCATGGAAACAGTATTCCCTGATAGCAGTGGCAGTGCTGGAAAAACAAGTCAGATCCCTGGAGGTGTACTGTAACATCATCTGGCAGGTATCACAGATCACCTTCAGAGGTATTGTGGAGTCCATGCCTCGACCAGTCAGGGCTGTTTTGGTGGCCCAAAGAGGAGCTACATAACATTTGGCAGGTGGTTTTAATGTTATGGCTGATCACTGTACAGTAGGTTGATAGTATGTAATTGGTAATAGATTTCTAGAGTTAATGACCTGAAAGTGGCGCCAATTCTCAAACCATCTACTTTGGTTCTGAACATAACCAAATCCCTGGATAACTGGTTATCTTGAAGTTGAGTCATGTCAACTGGACTTTCTTTCATGTTGGGTAGAAATGTTTCACTAATCATTTTTCAGTTTGAGGAAATTTGGTAGTGGTAGGATTCCACATACAGTATCTGTATACTCCAAGGTCAAGGATCCCTCTCTGCCTTTGAAGGTTTGTTAGGTGAACAATGGAGACGGTAGGAAAGTGTTCTAAGTATTTTCCTCACTGTGCAGGGTCATTATCAGTCTTTTTGTTTTAAAACACTTAATTCCTGCCCAGTCAGCTCTATTTTAGCACCCATAGTCAGTACCTAAAAGGTCAACACACTGTTGCCTCATTTGTGTATTCTCTAATCATCCCCAGTTGATGAATGAAAGGAATTTGGCCTCTGTGTCACATCATAATTACAACCAAGTGAAACAGAGAGCCTTGGATTTCTGTGGAGTCAATATTTGTAATATGTTTAACTAAATGGATTAAAAATTGGCTGTTCAACTGAATGAAAGTTGGAGTTCAACTATTTTCAGGGCGAGATTCGGTAAATAGCTACCAACTTATTTCCACATCCCTTTCATCCATCATCACCAATGGGGCCTTTGCAGATTACTGTAATTAGACAGATTTATATGCAGTGTATACTGTACATACGTAATGCTAACAGGTATGATGGCGAATACCTCCAAACAGCTTAACTGGCCACAAAGCAAATCTAATATAAAATTTTCTATATATAATCAAACATTTTATAGGAAAAGACACCAAATTTTTATCAAGTATACATCTTTATTAAAACAAACAGCAGTTGGCAAAAATAAAAGGTTTATTTTAAAACCGGCTATCAGGAGACCATCGTAGAGAAGCCTGACCCGTCTCAAATCCATTCGCTTTTTTCCCCTTCAATCTTTAGTGCACCTCGACAAAGTAATCACTCTCAAAGTGCTTACGGCACTTCAGAAAAATGGATACGATCCTCAATATTCCACCAACTTGGTTTTTTTTTCCCAACAAAATGCTCCAAAAGAGTCAAAGGAAAGAAAAAACGTTACACTTGGGTAAATTGTTGGACTAAAGTGCACTGCAAGTTATTGATTATTAGATTTATTTTTAGATTTCATCCCACTGGAGAATAAATTAGCAAACCCATAGTAGTCAAATACAAAGTAAAATAATAAGAAAACCGATTTAAATTTAGTCTACACTACATTTACGCTTTCATTCTAACAGAGTACTAGAATTAATGTAAGGGGAGAAAAACAGAACTAAGACCACTGAAAATCACCTGTGTTGAGATTGGATGCTTTGGACTATGCTACGTACTCTGCTTATTATAAACATCTTGTTTAGTTCTGATGATGATGGCGTCATGCTCTAAATGACAAATTAAAAAGGACAAGCACCAGTATGTACAGAGCGATATTCTAAAAGATTAGATCAAAGGCTTTGAACATTGGGTTACAGTACTCTGTTCAATCTGTATTTCAGGTAAGTGATAGGAAATTATTATTATTATTATTATTATTATTATTTAGGAGTCCTTGTCATTAAGCTTTGAGAGAACACAAAGCAAAATATAGTGCCTTGCACAAGTATTCAACTTTCTAGAACCTTCTTAAGGTGTTACAAGCTGGACGCCCAGTCAAACTGAATCGGATGGAATTGGATTTATACAGTTTGCATTTGGCGTAGCCATTTATAAGCATTTAGTTGAATAGAGTCCACCTTGTGCAATTTGAGTGGCAAGTGTTTTCAGAATACATTGTCAGAAACAAAACATCACCCTGAGAACACCGTCCCCCACAGTGAAGCATCGTGGGGTATTATCATGTTGTGAGGAT
>JAQQZT010000033.1:2511378-2531022 GCA_030068275.1 Clarias platycephalus | reverse complement strand
CAAAGAAAAACTCTGTAGATGTGATACCCGGGTCATTCAGTACATTCAGTTTTATTGGCAAATAACGTTGTACTTGGTACAACGGCCAAAAGTTTTGAAAACATGAATTTTCAAATTCATTTTCAAGTCTTCTGCTTCAGTGTTTTTAGATATTTTTGTCAGATGTTCTCTGGGATACTGAAGTCGAGCATTCAGAAGTGTCAAAGGCTTATATTGACAATTACATTAAGTTTATGCAAAGAGTCAATATCCGCAGTTTTTCAAGACCCATGGCGTGGGGTCAATCACCTCCTGGGTCACATCCTGATGGAGCCCATTCTTACATAATCAATGCTTGGAGTTTATCAGAATTTGTGGGATTTGGTTTGTCTACCCGCCTCTTGAGGATCAACCACAAGTTCTCAAAAATGGTTTAAGGTCTGGGGGGTCTCCTGGCCATGGACCCAAAAGTTCTGATGTTTGGTTCCCCGGGCCACTTAGTTATCACTTTTGCTTTATGGCGAGGAGCTCCACCATGCTGGAAAAGGATATTGCTCATCACCAAACTGTTCTTGGATGGTTGGGAGAAGGATGTTTTTGTAACATTCTTTATTAACGGCTGTGTTCTGAGAATCAACCCCACACATACCAACCTTAAGGAGGCTTTACTGTTGGCAGGACGCAGGACTGTGGTAGCATTCACCTTCAAACATTTTAAGAATAGCAGCAAAAAAAAGTCACTTCTCTCCTAGAAAAACATCAGAGACTGATACAGTATTCTGCAAAAGGTACAGGGATTGGGCTGCACATTTTCTCTGATCAATCCCCTTTCTGATTGTTTGGGGCATCCAGAAAACAGCTTGTCCAGAGAAGAAAAGGTGAACGCTATATCAGTCGTGTATCATGCCAACAGTAAAGCATCCTGAGACCATTCATGTGGGTCTGTACAGTGGACTCTACAGTATGCATGATGGGTGCATCGCTTCATGCAATTCCCTTCTTACCCTGATGCCCATCGCTCTGGAATAGGACCAATCTGGACTCATCAGGTCACATGACCTTGTTCCTTTTTCATGACTGCATTGCTGGTCTCACCACTGTTCACGCCTCTTCACCTCCTTTCCACACACTCTGTTGCTCTGATCCTAAGTACTTAAAGTCCTGCACCTTATTTACCCTCTGCTCCCTGTAGCCTCACCGTTCCACTTGGGTCATTCTCATTCACACATTCTCATTCTGTCTTGCTTGGACAGATCTTAACCCCTCTCAAGCCATGACCAAAATAACGATAGTAACTAGAGTTACTTAAACAAGCCCATTATAAAGTCTCATGAGAAGACTCACCTTGGACGCAGCATCAAAGCAGACGAAGCCCATGCTGAAGTCTATTGTAAGCCCCATCAGGTGGCTCTTTGTGATACAGGCATATGTTTTACTCTGAAAAACAAGATGCTAATTGTCGGAAGATTTAAAAAAAAAATTTATTTTTATTATCCTAGAGCTTTTTTCTTTCCCTATAAACCATTCTTAGTCTAGTCAGACTACCTGTATTCTTTCCACCTCGAGAAAGGTGGCCATCTGGAAGGCCTTCTCCCAGAGCACGAGATCACTCTCCAGCTCCACACTGAAAACGGTGTCCTCGCCAGTGTCCATCTGCACGCTGAAACACTGCCGCCGCTTGTCCAGCAGCTCGCCGTCCTAGAATACGGGCACGAAATACATGAGTCTCCTGTTCATTCTTAACCCAGAACCTTATAATACTGCAGAGTCTCCGTGAATGCATCTCTGACGTCACCTTAAGGATCTTGCACATGATCTCGTAGACAGTGAAGCTTTGTTCAGCTCTTGTCCAGTCCCAGGTCGTTACCTAGAACAGTTCAAAATACTCTTATACACAGCTGAGGTCAGTACATTTTAATGCTAAGGATTTTGAATCTTCAAGCCTTCTTACAGTAGGTACAGTATACCTCTTGAAGAAGGTAAGACAATTCACTCGTAAATAACTCTAAGTTTCTCTATAAGGAATTAAGTGCAGTCACAAGCCTTTCAGCATTAAACGAGCATCGAAAGCCACACTTTAATCAAAAATGTTGGAGCTACGTTCGAGATAATCTTCTTGAATCCTGTACTGTGGCCTTTAAAAGTAATTGCAGACAGTGTATGGAGATTAGACTTGATTAAACGGAGTTTAATGGATTTCCCAAGTACGGGTGAACAGAACAAGCACGACAGTACTGGCAGGGATTGTGTGGGCGCTGGCACACAAAGGAGATGTAGACAAAGAGAATTATTTTAAATGTAATAAGGAGTAAATCTGCCACCATCACCGAGGATTTTGCACTAAAAGAGAAAACCATAATAACAGCCGTTGATGATATGACGAGTTGGCGATGATGTGGAAGACGTGGTTATTGATATATACTCATACTGTATACTGTATTTAAGTGCTTACGTGTGACGTGAATGATAATGAGTGCGGGGGGGTGTGAGGCCCCCCAAAAGAGTTTCATATTATTTCCTGTGGTGTAAGAATTCAGAAAGGGTTAAGTTATGACTAAACGTTAGAACTGGTGCTCACTGGAGGTGCTGAGAATTTGAAAAGAGATGAACCCCGTAACGCCAGGAACTTTGGAGTGTACATGCGGTCCTGAACAGAGTCCTGCTCTTTCTCATCCACCCAGCCCATGTAAATGATCTGGAAGACAAACAGACGTGGACAAAATGGACACGTTTCGCTGTTGTTATAATCTACAACAATCTATAAAAATCTATAAATATATGAAATAAAATCTATCCATATCTATAAACCTTTATAAACCTTTGTTGTTGTTGTTTTTTAACCAAAAGAAGTATCGTTATATAATAATGAAAAAAAATTGAAATTAATTTCCTGTAAGAAATTACCATATGTATAATGACCTTTTTTAAGAAATTAACTTTTTTATGAACTTTTTCAGAATAATTTTTCTTTTTGCCACAGTGTTTTTAACGGAAAGGTCAACTAGTCAAAAAGTTACCATTGTAGCTAACATTTTGTTGTTGGTGGTGTTGCAGTTGGTCATCTCCATGTTCCCAGTGGTCCCCAGATTTATCTTTACATTTAGGCATTTGGCACACACTCTTATCCAGAGCGACTTACAAAAAGTGCTTTGAATTTTTTTCTTCTCTGCACTTGGGTACACTTGTATATTTTCGCTCTCTGATACAAGAGGTAGCAGTTTGCGCCTAGTTGGTTTGCAAGTCGCCATTAAACGGGAAAAAATGTCAAGAGGAACAACGTTGCGTGCCTTCCTAATTCATCAGCTATGGCCATGTAGGGTAGAGGAAGAGATTGGGGTGTACAGAGATTTCAAAGAAGATGGACTGCACTGATGGCGTGGCGTTCTAAACAGCGGTCCAGTTCTGCGTTCAGATACGGTCGCATTTCTTACCCGATTCGATCTGATTTGATTAGATTCCAACTTTTCCATGGTTACTGAGCCAGAAACAATTGTGTTCTCACTGATCAAAATGAACCAGACTTTAGGGCAAGTGTTCTCAGAAACAATCCCCGGTTCCTAATCTTAAAATGTCCAAAATGCGTTCCCATGTTCCATGTTAGCAAGGTCCAAATGTGATTACATGGTTTCGAGAGACCTTCAAAACCATATAAAATGATAACAAAACAACTATTTGGTTGTTTGAAAAGTTCTGATGCCTGTTTCCAATAAAATAAATTGAATAATATTCAGGTGGGAAAAGATGTTTGTCTTGAATAGAATAAGAAGGTTAATGTGTGTTAACTAAGGAAAACAGGACCCTGGGAACATAGCTACGCTCACAGTGTTAGCTAGCATTCTTAGGATTAGCATTTGGCAGCTTCAAGGTTCAGCTAAAGTATAGAATATTGACATTTTGAGATTTACGCTGGAGCTGAAATGGAAGCTGGCAACTATTTAGCAAAAAGCACACCAAGTTACTATGGCTAAGTAAAATTAGTAATAATCCTAGTTATACAGTCAAATCTATACATGTAAAGTAAGACTGAGCTGTACTGAGCTGTACAGTGTGAAGGCGTTACCTGCTGATTTACAGGAAAGTTTCTGTTAATCTTCTTCACCTGCAGAAAAGAACAAAAACGTTCAACAAACAGTAAACAAGCCACAATCCAGCTAGTAATACTTAGGTGTCTAAATTGTTACTGGGTATTGAACTTACAACCTTATGTTTACTGGCACAGAAACTCATTTTGACCTTGAACTTGTTTAGAAATTGATGAATATAAAATGTCTCTATATTAATGTCAATCATCTATAAGTGTAACAATACATTTACTTAACAACACACTCAAATACTACTACAGTATATAAACTCATATATAAACTAAAAGCTGTGAATCGTAGGCTGACTTGATTTTCTGGCATTGAGATTTTTTTATTCGATTTGATTCAGTAGCACTAAAGTTTATCAGCTGATTGTCTCAAGCCCTTCCGCATGGTAGGCAAGAAACCTACCACTCAGCCACCAATGCCCTTCTTGCAAACTGCAAGTATTTGCAGTAAATAGAAGCGGCTTGTATTTTCTGCTTAAAGAATTAATCATTTTTAGAGCATTTAAAGGTCATAATTGAAACCTGACCCACTGATCCAAATACATAAATCATCCAACAAAAGATCAATTAAATCGAACAGACCTTAGAGGAGCAGTTAATTTAGAGTTTATGGAAGTGAGTTAGTGTTTTGTATGTTCTCTTTCATGGGAAAGTCTTTAGTAAGTGGGAAGAAGCTAAATAATAGGTAAGTACGCTTAGAATGACCAATAACTGTTTATGTAACTGCACATGTATAACATAAGCAAAATCGTGAACCGAATTATTTCATGAACATCCCTCTAAATTAAATGTGCTATGATGGGAAAATAAATGACTTTGTGTTGAGTTTTTTTTTTTTTTTTCCCCGCAACAGTTTAGACATGTGGTACTTTAAGACAGTAAGTCATTATATGAAGATAGACTGATCAGCCATGACATCAAGCCCATTACTGAATACTGTAGGTTCCCCTTATGCCACCGGTGCAGCTCCGGCCTCTCAGGGCATGACTCCACAAGACCCCTGGGAACCTCGGTGGATCCTTTAGGTGTTTGTGGGTCTTCCATGGATCGGACTTGTTTGTCTGGCGTATTCCATGGATGCTTGGTTTGGAACTCTTCGCCTGAACTCTTCCCTATACACAGCAAGATGTGATGCACTGGGTGTTCTGATACCTTTCTACCATGGCCAGAATTGTTTGTTTTTTTTCAACAATTTTTGCTGCATTGGTTCTTCTATGGGATCGAAACAGACGGGCTGGTCTTTAGTCCCAACAGGCATAGACGTGTTTTGGGTGCCCATGACCCTGTCACCAGTTTACTGATATATACTTGATAATCAATAAACAAGTTCACTTGCTTGTGTTAGTAGATTTTTCAGAAATTCTAATAGGCTAAAAGACTATGGTTTATTGACCTTCAGTTTACCCAAAACCTCAAGCGTCCGATCCTGTTCCCTGAGCAACTCCTCAGACTGACTGAGTCAGAGCAGCAGCTATGTTAATTACTAGACACAATCTGCCGCCCTTGGCTGTAATAGAAAAGGCAATGCACATCAGCTTTCATGAAATGACCTTTCTATTATCTCATCCCAATTTTCCAGAACCTAGATAACAGCCTTTTATTGCAAACAGATCTCCATCATTCTGTGGTGCCTTAAAGCTTTAGTAATCAGTCTCTGTGGCTTCATCACTTTCATTACACCAGCTGCTCATTATCCCTTCAGAAATCACCTACACATCTGTGTTCGAGCCTGAAATGACATTTCCAGTTTGACTGGCAGTTATCTGGGTGATAAAGTTAAGAAATGTATCATTATGGTGCTTGCGTGTTATTGCAAAGATTTGAAATGGAATAATAAAATGGCGTGCAGAACTGCGTTTTAGAGAAATAAACGCTGGTAAGATCGACGTCTTACAGTCTGGTTCAACCCGGAAACCAGGTTACTGTCCGTCCACCGTCCGTGAACTGGCTTCACTACAGGCATCGCCCTGAGAAGTGATGGACCGGCATCTCATCCGAAGTGTATTCTTAGCCTCGTGGATGGAAATAAAAAACATCCAGCGAAAGGCCGTTTTGTGGGTTGGAAATGTGGTCAGACGAGAATGACCAGCCTGGGTTTGGGTGAGTCTGGGATCAATGTAGAATCATCATTCTTGGATGATGGGATTGGAGCCCAATGTGGTCTTCTGCTCTTATACATCAGCTTGTGTGTCATGTGATGCTTTTCTGCTCAGCATTGTTGTAAAGAGTGATTATCTGTGCTTCTCCTTCCTGCCAGCTCCAAACCGTCCTGACATCTCGCCCTCACCTTAAGTTGAATGAGAATGAGATCTTGCGATACTTTCAAACAGCGTCTGAGTGTTGGACGAATTACTATGAAGTGTTACACAGTCTCGATAAATTCCCAGCTCATTTGAAGAGTGTGAAAGTAATAATTCTAGCAACAGCAAACACCAAGCCAACAATATCAGGAGAAAAAAAATCCATCACTGGAGCTTCACTGTTGCTGTGAAGCTCTGAGCGTTAGCACGCTTGAATTGACTTGGCATCGTGGCTGACAATGCACAAGTAACTGCACAGATTAACAAGAGGTAGGGTTTTGCATAATTCTTTATGAATCCAGAGTAACTGTATTAGCATTGAAATGGAAAAAATAAGCATGGATTTTACTTCATCCTGTGCGACGCTGTCGAGCTGAACTAACACAAGGGCATACATTTCTAGATGTAAATAAATAGAATCAAGTCACAGTTCAGTTTACTAAACTGCATTTTGGAACTTATTTCAACAGGAACAATGACGGCTGATTGTTATATCACACACACACACAGGGCTATTATTTATTGAAATATGGCCAAAAAGGCAATTTAATCCTTTACAACGTAAAGCCTTCTGGATACTCGCTCTCGAATCCGCTGCATGCCGGCCCTCCCTGAACACGAGACTTTAAACTTAGTCAATATTTTGTGATGAAAAACAGCTGAAAAACGTACATTGTGCTTGGTGAGAGCAGATATATTGGATGCTATTGCTTGAAGCCACTCGGTGCACTCTTCAGCACTAGGACACTGAATGATCCCGCTGCAAACCCCGTCCACCGCGATGACCTGAAACGCGTTTTGCCTGCGGACATCCAAAAACATAGATGTAAATGTTAAGCGAATCGAAGCATCCTTTAGTGTCTAGCATAATTCTAATTTAAGCACTTTTGATCATCCTGTGAGCTCCGTTCATGTAAAGAAATCTACCATACAAGTGCATTTGAGGTCCGAGGTGCTACATAGTCCCTTAGGGAATTTGTATGAAAGCCAAGAAGAAGAAGAAAAAATTGTGAGAATATTAGTGAGTATTAGAGCGGCTTACAGGCAGACTGGCTCACCTGCAGATATCAGAGCCGGGGATGTACTGTGAGAGACGAGCGTGGAGGAGAGGGATGAGGCGTAGATCCACCCATCGCTTCTCCCAGCGTAGCGCTGGGGACATTGGCCAAGACGAGCAAGACAGCGTGTCCTGGTAGGATGAAGGAGGAATGAGTGATGACTAAATGCTAAGGAAGTAGAAGTCTGTACAGACACCAGTAGACTTTGAACTGAAGGGACATGGATATGGATAGGTTTAAAGCGGGCATAATTTGGTATAGTATATATCAATGGTATACTGTATATCCTATATGGGAATATTGTAAACATCCATTGCACAACTTTATCAAGTGATAACTGGAGATTTCAAGAAGGGTTCTATGATGTTCCAGGTGGTTGTGGTGGGTGAAGGCTAGAAAATCCATCATCCAGGAGGTTAAACTGCTGCAGCAGGAACAGGAAGCCTCCATCTACATGCCACCTGGGACATCAAGCAACGGATACACCCCCATCCTGGTCATATATCCGTCTTTTCTGTGGCAGTTACTTAAGGCGTCGGGTTGCCAGGTCAACGGCTGATTGTATCGGAGCACTTGGTGGTGACGGACCTTGCTCAAGGGTCCAACAGTGGCAACCTGGCGGTGTCGAGATTTGAACTAGGGACCTCCTGATCAGCAGTCCAAAAGCATAACCACTGACCCACCGCTGCCCCTCGCATCACAGAGAAGCTTAAAACAAACTGAGAGGAAAGTGCGATCTGCTGTCCCTCCAATTTTCCCTCCAACTACTCCCACCAATTTTGGCCAATTTCGGCTCTCCTGAACTCCCAATGATAGGGCGATTGGATAAGTCATTTTAATGCTGTATATTATGCACCGTATTGTTGGGGTGATAGTTCAGATGTAAGCCACTGTCACACAGTGGAGACGACGTCCCGCTGCTCTGGTCACTCGGGACACCTAAAGGGAAAACACAGATCACGTAAGAAGACTGCACGCTTCACGGCCACTAACAAGCGGAATACGTGTATGATGTGCTCTAACAATCAATGCCAACCAGTTTGAACTTTGGTATCTCTAAATATAGTGGTGGATTTTTGACACTTGACACAACAGTATGTTGTAAGTGAAAAGGAAACCGTACACGTGCAGTCTTCACAGAGCGGCAGCTTCAGAAAGGCGGGCGTCCTTTTCAGGAAAGACACGGTCAAAGTTACTTCTTCTCCAGCATTCCGCAGAACCTGAACCTGAAGAAGAAAATTCAGTCTGTGTGTTCAACTTCAGCAACGGCTTTCAAAATGATCCATAATGCTAGATTTACTTTCACCAAAAGTGATTTTTTTTTAAAGGGTACACTTACCACTTCTTCATGCCGATAGCTTCTGACATTTATCCCATTTATCTAGAGACAACATATCATTACTTAGAGTGAGGCAATCAAATGGAAATGAGATGTCAAGTATTTCCAGATCTATAGCCTTTCATTCGAGGGCATCCTGCATGACAAGTGAAGCCTTTCTGTCTAAATGCACTGCCCAAAAGAATGCTGCCATTTCAGGAGGCTTCAGAATTGTTGCCCTGCATCATGCAAAGAAAACAACTAAGGAAATTTTTAATTACTACAATTAATTATTGAACTGTCCAACATATTAACTTCTTGACTTTGTGGACGGACTAAAAAAAAAAAAGGTTCATTAATGGAGATTGGTTTAAACGCTTGGTTAAGTTGCATCATTAAAAATAGACAGTAGAAACCAGAGCTATGTTTAATAGTGAATGTCCACTTCTTCGTAAAAGTCACCAGAAAAAAAAGGCTTCGGTTTGCTTGGGACTTTGGTGCGATGGAAAAAGGTCATGCCGTCTGATTGAGCCTATTCCAGAGCGATGGGAGTTTCAGGGTAAGAAGGGAAGCACATGAAGCGGCTCAACAACGTTACGTGGCAATAAAATGAAGTCAGCTGACGACCTGAATGTACCGAATGACCAGGGTATCACATCTATGGATTTATTTCCTCACATTGTGAAATCTTAGAGTGCGTTATGTTATTTTTTCCTTTAGGCCAGGCAATGTCCAGTTCTTTGGCTTCACATGGTGTCTGTTGGCTTGCAGCAGGGAGCCTTAAAAGCATACTAATACATTCTCTCATTCAGTTATTGGCTGGAAGGTTGGGAAAGGTGGACTGCAGTTCAGTGGATTCATGAAACCTCATGAGGGTGTCAATGACTACATTGTTCCTAGTAGCCTGATCTGTACATGTTGAAGATTATCCTTTAGTTCTTTAGTCAATAAACAAAAGAAACGTTCAGAATTTAAACACCGCATGGCGTCATCATTGCTTATGGTTATCCTTATTGTTCCTTATAACATCGGTATCATATCGTCCATTGGCACTGAGCGACTCGCTTACCTGGAGAATCCCGTCGCCTATGAACAGGAGACCTGAGAGCTCGGCTGCGGAAATAGACGAAGATGAAATATCGGTTAAACATGCACAAACTTTACGACAGTGGAGATATGAACGCAATTGAAATACCTTACCCTTCTGCTCTTTTGATATTTTTGAAATCACAATCGGGATCTTGTGTTCGGCGCCGCCCTGTCGAAGAGTCACATATTAAGTTCTCGCGCAGATTCGTAGCGATGGTTACAGCAAAAGTTACGTACAACAGCGCGCGGACGCAAATCACCTTTATACTTAAACCGAATCCTCCAATCGTCTGCCGTCGGATTGTTACAGTTCTTTCCTGTGTGAAAATATTGAACATGAATTAGTTTTTTTTTTTTTATCTCCCCGGAAATGATGGGCAAAAATCAGCAGAAAGGTTTCTGAGAACCTACACTCGAGTAGAACGATTCGCCAGAAACGCAAAGAACGTCTTGCTCTTGAATGGTTAGGATGTCTTTGGACAAGTGCAGGCGGATGTTGAAGGGCTCTTCATTACCATCTTGCAGTAGAAAAATCCCCGTCTTTGTCTGCAAGAGACAAGAAGACATCGGTCAATTTCACGACTAATTAAAAGCCAAAAAAATCGACACAGGTTCACGTTTCTAATTTCCACCTTCCTCAGTCGCTCGTCCTCTACGTCCTCCACAGATGTTTGGAAAAGATCCAGTAGAATCACATCAGGTACAGTAGTGTGTGCTGCTATACTACTTACTGACATTTTAAGGTTTAAAAAAACTAAATAAATCTGTTATTTCTTGTGCGACAAATAGTTACTTTAGATGAAATTGCACTAAACAGTTAAGTTAGTAGCTAAACTAGCTAGCATTTTACATTACTACTGAAACATGCTCATTTTTAAGTAACAAGTAAATACAGTAGGTTGATATTAAGCAGGATTTATTTAGGTTTTTGGTTTCATTTTAAAAGGTGCGCAATTTATTCAATTAAATTTTATTTGTAAAAACAAAGCTTTGAACAATTGTCAAATTATGGAAATTTGTATGAAATGTGAAAAATGTGTATGAATCATTTTTATGAATTCAATGAATTACTAAGTCAACAGTTTTGGAACGGCGTGTACTGTTTGGTAGCTGTTGGGTTTCATCATTGTTGTCGTAATAACATCATGCTACCGGCAGCTACAGTACGTGTCCTCATACCACAGTAATACTGTAAGACTGTTATCTAAATACATTGACATTTTAATTTTACACTGAATAGACAACTTGAATGAAGAGTTTTTCCCTTTAGAATTTTCTTTATAATGTCTTACCTCTTCTTTTGAGGTCTTGAAATCCATGTGCCAATGTCAGGAAGAATACACTTTGGAGAAAAACGAAATTTAAGGTTAATTTAGTGATAGATTATCCTGAATATCAGGTTTATTCTAAGGAATCAATTCTAAAAAGTCAGTGACTTTTGTACTAACTGATTGTGTTGAAGGAATATTTATTCTGCTCAGACTGAACAATGTGAATAACGAGTCCTGGGATGAGCAGCAGTTAAACTATTCTTAAGTAGATCAGATTCCTGGAGAAGTTGCAAAGTAGAGGCCTACAGATCGGACGCACTCGTTCTCCTAGGCGACGAGATGTTCCTGAGATCTCGACATTCACCTGTCCTGGGCGTGAAAGTGTGTTTGTGAGAGGAGGGGGCGTGGTTTAGTCCATTTGTCTTAGCAACGGCTCTCTCTGCACTGCTGAGTCACAAGCAGAGAACATACCCTGATCTCATAAATAGGAAAAGCATGTGTGCTGCTCCTAGGCGGAATATCTCAGGAACCGGTCGTACTAGAGCAGTATTACTGTATCTTTTTTTTCTGGAGCAGTCAGGAGACCTGACTGGGGGTTTTGATATAAGACGTGTGGAGGAGTGTGCAATAATGAGTGCGATTGGGTGAGAGAGAAACAGAGGTAGATTTGTGCTGCTTCACTGTGTCACCTACACTCCAGACTCCTATTGATTTGGAAAGGAGCATTTTCGAGCACATTTGAAGGGATTGCTTACTTTTGATTGACATGATCTTTTCCAAAGTAGTATAGATTTTCAAGCCCTTTGATGTGATGTGTCTTGTTTTCCAATCAGACAAAAAAAAAATACAGTCAGTACAGTATTTACTGTAGTAATATCCATCGGGAGTGCTCAGGAGCCGGGGCTCAACCGTCTCAGAGAAGATCTGTGGTGAGTACAAAATTGAGGGAGATGCACCCCAGCACGGATTCCCCTCCCCTACTAGTGATGGGTCGTTGATGAACGATTCGTTCTTTTTGAATGTGAAGAACGAGTAGTCTCGGAGAGTGATTTGTTCATTTTCTACTGTGCGTGCATGCGCAAAGCATCGCAAAACCTCCGTAGCCGAACCGTTCGTTCTCCCATAGACTCCCATAGAAGCTATGCAGTGCAATAGATTCAAAAGAACGAACGGCTGGGATTAGAAGACTGAGGAGAAGAACCGTTCAATTCTGTTTCCTGTGTACTGCACTGCATAGCGTCTATGGGAGTCACGTGATAAAAGAACGAACGACTCTGACCAGAAGATACGAGAGGTGAGCTGCTCATTCTGTTTATCATAATATGTCCTTAGCTGCATTACAATATTTTCATTATTGGAACTGTAGCCAAAATATTATATTCCCATTATAGGCCGTAGTCACATGACGGCCGTCATACACGTCAATGAAATATTGGTATATTAAGTGTATTTTTGATGTATTTATTTTGATTTTTTTTGTCTCGATGTCTGTCACATGACCACAGCTCATTACAACAGTAATATAATATTTGGTCCTAATAAACATTTTTGTTGAAATATAATATTTGATAGAGGTTTTTGTAGATCTGAGAAATCTCCTCCGTTTACATGGTTCAAATTTTCCGGATCACTCATTTAATCATCGTAAGGTTCGGATTCCGACTTACCTCTGCAGAAAGATCCACCACACGGTCAGGACGGATGTTAATCCATGAGGCATAACGTGGTGTGTGGGGACTCACATGATGTGATACGAGCGAGTCCTTTGTGTGTGCCTTCTGCGATGAACTGCTGGGGGCAGAAGAACAGCTCGTTTCAGTTTTAATTCCAATCTTGCAGGGTACTTTAAGCTTCCGACAAGCGTTCAATCTTAGTCTGCAAGGTAGTTCTAGCAGCTGACATCTGACGAGTACTGTATATGAGCGTGTATGCGAAGTTTCCCGAAATACACATACAGTACATCCATAGTCTGTATCTCCAAAGTCTCCAGGTGCTTCAGACAACCACGACTCATTCAAACTAGTGTTTTCTGTACTGTGTCTAACACCGAGTTTACCGACTGCTCATTCATATTTATAGCATTACGGTTATACATATTTATATGCACTTACACCCAACATGAGACACACACACCAGCTCATGCTTGTGCAGTTTTAAGCCCACATTAAGTCACAATAAACTGGAATAACAAAACTAAAGGGCAGACAATAGGTCATCCTCGGGATCTAAAAGTAATACATACACCGACTGACCCCTATCTATCATCATGGCTACAGGCTGTGCATATATATATATATATATATATATATATATATATATTCAATAAAATGGTATCCATGGTAACCTCAAAGGACCATAAGTGAGTGAAAGTCTGCCTGCTTAGGCATTTGTTGATCAGCTGTGCATCACTGCATGATCGTTTCTTAGCATTTAAGATCCTACAAATGCCAGTTGCTGTTGAAAGGCCAGTCACAGTCATTCTGCCACTTCAGTCTTTTAACAGAACAGCCTAAGGCCTAAGGGATACTGTTGTTGAAAAATCTGAATAAATCAATCGCATCCTCTTGGACTGCGAGTGCCAGAATCAATGGGTGTATTATTAAGTGGGGGAGAACACACCGGCGGGTTTCACAAGCTGGCGCGACACAAACAGGCCCCAGATGTGGCCGAGTCAACTTTTTACTTTCAATAAATGGCGACAAAGTGATATTAAACCGTACGAAAAAAGATCAGGAAAACTCTCCAGGTAAGGGATTGAGGACACACGCTAACCGTTTCAATATGAGGATCTTAAGACGTGTCGATCGAACAATACGTCAAACAGGTCTGATGGTAAACTAGGCCGTTCTTTATCAATGACCAATGACCTCTTATATTACATGTGATGTCACACACACAGACACACACACACACAGACACAAAAAAAAATCTTGCCTTAACATTGCTCTCATGTTTTATTCAGACGTTTGAAACAACAGAAATAAATAATCATAACCTTTGTAACATTACGTATGCTAGCACCAAATATTATATTTCAACGTAACAAACCTATTTTATTACATACATAATATTATCCTCATAAAGTGATGACATAACTGCATACCTTTTGGTTTTTTAGCTCGTTTCCTCGACTTTTCTCTCTCTTTTTTAAAACAGAGCACTTTATGGCTTTGACGTTATTTATTTCTTTATTTTTTTTCTTCGACGAGCACCGGGACATCATCTTGGGAAACACTATTAAAAGTCAAGATTAATCTATTTCACCTCGAGTGTGTGGTTATATATGCTTCTATTCTGACTGAATGATTTCGCAAAAAAAAAAAAAACCAGAAGAAAGAATCACTCAAGTTTTTAGTTATAGTCGTATCTTTAAGCAGATTCAGATTCCTGCACTTGTGATATCAATTTTAATTAGTTCCAAACAGAAACATTAATGGATAATCATTACTTGTTTAATTGCCAGGAATGATTTGACCAATTAAACATTTATTAACCAATAATGATTGTTTTTCATTATATTTCTCCGTAGATAGCTTACAACTTGAACAGCACAAGAGGGGCAACTTGCAGTTCAATACAGCAGTGTGCATCGCATTTTTATCAGTATTTAAGAGTATTATATTTATTATCATTTCAATTATAATGTTTGTTTAAACTATTTGACATTTTTCTCACATGATTAATTTGTGGAATGAGAATAAAATATGAAACTATGCAGTACAGGATATATTCACAATATTATGAATGATCTGTTGTTTATTCTGTCGAATTATCGAGTGTGATTAATTTGAGTGTGATTTAATTACTAGCTGCATTGCTGTAGAAAGTTAGATTTTTCTCCCCTGTGTGCATGGGAGACCTTGTTAGTCCAATCCCCAGCTTCGCCCACAAACTAGAATAGCATCGAGTGCCAACAAGGTTAACACAAACGGCAACATGCAAAAAACGGCAACATGCAAACAAGAGATAGAAAACCAACTGCGCAAATGTTGTTATCCTTCAGATTTTTTTTCTTTCTTTTTTTTTCCCCTGCACTCCCGCCCCCGGCAAGATGTCACCCTGGGCGTCTGCCCATGTCGCTCATATCTAAATCCGATACTGACATAATCAAGCCCACTCGCTTCCTAGGCAAACCAGAAGTCGAATGGTGGAACATTGTTTTAAAAATACTAATGCAAAGATCATTGCAATGTCAATTTCTTTATTTTTTTTTTTGTCAGTTTGTCTTCCCCTGGTGGTGGGTATTTGCATGTCTTGCTGGCAAACACTGCTGTAATTGGAAGACAACCTACACCTGGGGTCCCCTAATAAAGGCACCCGATTTCTTGTCTTGCGGCGTTCTCACTCTGGCTGGACACTCATGGGGAAAGCGCGGATCGTTGGATTTTATTTCAGTTGCACCTTTTATGTAGTAGACTGGCAGCACTTGTTTTATTTTTCGATGTTGTTTAAGTCGGTTATGTTTGTAGGAAGGTTGTCTAATCTGACCTCTAGTTGTCGGAGGCAGGGAAGGCATGGACCTTATGATTAGCCTGCCGCTCTGCCTGTAGTCTTGGCTTTGCTTATTTTAGCCTTGTCATGGTACGTTGAACAAGAAGAAGAAGGAGAACAAGGAGAAATCGTCTTCATTTGTCCCCTGTACACAACCCCACAGCAAAAGCTCTTTTCTTCACATATCCCAGCTTGTTAGTAAGTATCACATGCTCAGACATGGCACCCCTGGAGTCTCTCTCAATTGCCCAATGATGCCCCTTGAGTGGCCACTGCTGCCCAGATGATCTGTAACAAGAAAGACTGAAATCTACAAGACGTCGTCTCATCCCAACTGCTCAGACTCAACTAATAAACATGAAACCACTGTATATAGACGGCCTGTTTTTGACCATCATTAAATTTTAATCTTTTTAATCATCGACTTCACATCTAAAATTTACTGGTCAAAAAAAACAAGCAAAAAAACTGACAATGAAGAATGAAACACTGGCTATCACTCATAAATGTACATATTTTGATGCAGCGATATCATAGTATGTAGCATTTTAATGAGAATTTTTGCGGCTAGGTCCGACCTGGTCAAATACTGTGTAAGTGACACCGCTAATAACTTAGCAATGCTAACACAATGCCTGTAACAAATACGCATAATCCTTCAGACCACCCAAGAGTCCGTGTTGCGCGCAGGTCAATACTCATTTCGGCGCCTTTCAAACCATCACGCGACGATCCCTCAAGGTCAAATTAAACGCTGCAGTTTCGTTAATTAATATTTCAGAACGAGCCGGCGGCCGGCACTGCCGTTTTAATCCAAGGCTATTTAATAACAATGGAGCGCTAAAGAGAGACTGGGATGTAAATGACTCAGGGCCTGACCTACTGTGATGGCTTTGAAGGATGGGTTTTGCGGAGAAGAAGAAGAAGAAGTGCCCGGTAACTGTGCCAGAACGACTCAAACAAATCACCTGCTCTTCATGATGCCAGCGGCAGTGGATAAATAATACAAGCTAGCTAAGTAGAGGCCACGAAATAATAAAAAAAAACAAGCGGCACAACAATTTAAAAAAGAATGATGTTTGATTATAGCTTGCTTACTGGCTCGCGCTCTCTAAATTTGCAGTGGCAAAGGAGGTACAATTAAAAATGCAATAAATTGTGTTGACAAGAGATTAACTGGCGCTTATTAGGAAACATAATAAGAAGCAGTGAGCCGGGTTCGCCTGTCTTTGATGAGCATTGTTATGAATATTTATACACACTCTAGCATGTGTGTGTGTGTGTGTGTGTGTGTGTGTGTGTGTGTGTGTTTGTGCGTGTGTGTGTTGAATGAATGGGCACCAAGCTAAATGAGAAAGCAGACATTGCCAAGCACTGTGGCCCCAAATATCCATAAACCACCCAAGGGTGTGGCAGCAATAATAGCAACGTTCTTGGAGCATTTCAAATAATAAGAATTGAAAGACCATTTTATGATTGTACACACTAATATCTACTAAAGGAGCCATTCTGTGAATGCATAATATCTGTTTGTTTTTGAAATACCAAGTTGGTGTGGGATATAAACTCAAGGATTTTTTTTTTCAACCTCAACTACGTCACTCCAGTTTTTAATAATGTTTGTTTCTTTATGCACATTTCCGATTTTTGCATTCATCAACTTGTAATATTGTCTAACAAATTTTAATTGGTTCTAAGCGGAAACGTTAATGGTTATTCATTACATTAATTACTGTGAATGATTTACCCGATTAAATATTTATTAACTGACAATGTTTGTTTTTCATTATATTTCTCTGTGGATAGCTTACATAATCTATTAACATGCAGACGACAAGAGGACACATTTACAGATGAATATTGGGGTGAACATTTCATGTTTAGCAGAAGACAGACAAGCGGTACTAGTATTATTATTATTATTATTACTGTCATTA
Organism: Clarias platycephalus; assembly: GCA_030068275.1. NCBI lineage: Eukaryota > Metazoa > Chordata > Actinopteri > Siluriformes > Clariidae > Clarias > Clarias platycephalus. The sequence goes on along the minus strand of JAQQZT010000033.1, from coordinate 2,513,489 downwards.
AAATTGTTTAAACTATTTGGGCATCTTCAATTTGTCTCTCATATCTAATTTGTTGCTTTTGTGCCACTAGAGCTGTTTAAATAGCATTGAACTGTCAACTTATCATTGATTATTGATTGAACAATCAGTTAAAAAGAATTTGAGATTTGGAACCCTAGTTCAAAAATAAAGGACAGTTCCTGGAGACATTGTGAGGTAGGGGCGCCGTGGCACACAGTGTTCCCTGGGCAGAACGCTGAAAATTGCTCACAAGTATAACCTGGATTAAAAAAAATTTAATTGTGACCTCAAAATAGTAATTAATAGTAGGGGCTCGGATGAATTTAATCAATTTTAGCCCTGGACAGGCAGTTCCTAAGGATGAATGCTGTCAGTTTATGGCCGTCCTTTATCCTGCAAGCTGAAGCATATCTGATAGCTTACCCAGGTATAAAAGTAAATCCCTCCAGCTTGCACGGCTTTTGTTGCATCCCACAGGATCACAGGATTTCTCATGTCTGCATTTGTATTCGGTTTCATCCCTAATGCCTATGCTGTCATCTCCACTATAGATCCAATACACGGATAACAATTCAGGATATCCTGGATATGACTAGACTTGTCAAACTATCTATAAAAGAACAATAAAAAAAATAATACACCATTCGAATGTCGTTCCTCCTTATATGAGCAAAGCAGCAGAAAGGTGATCCATGGTGTATCCCATTCACAAATATTTTTAAACAATCTCAGTGCATGTGTCATCTGTTTGCCACAGCCTAGCCAAAGTAAGCAGTGTTTCTTTTCCAGTAAAAGATAGCTATCATCAGAGGGTGGATTTGATGTATTCTATTGCATAATGGAGCTGTGTCTCACGCTACAGTACGCCACAACACTGACTGCCTGACAAACGCTAGTCTGTTTGTTTTTTTTTCCTCTGTTAAATCATATCATCATGGTAGTAAAGTAATTGGATATTGACCACTTTGAGTCATATTGCGTTCTTTTGGGCTCAATCTTGTTACAAAGCCTCACCATCTGTCCAATCAGATAATGTGGTGTGTGAACACATATTTAGCCCTTCAGCCTAGAAACAGTGCTGCCTGTCAGACTTTTCAATCAATGTATATGTATATGAGTTGCCTTATGCTGTGTATGTGTATATATATATATATATATATATATATATATATATATATACACTGTATACAGCATAAGGCAACTATATATATAATTCACATTGTAAGCCCTCCTATTTTTAGCTTCTTCATTTTATTTATATATAAACAAATGTGTCCAGCTTACACTATCTGTGTATTAATGTAGTATTGGACGCTGTGCTTTTTGCTGAGCGCATTACGCTAATAGGTGAGAGTAACCAGAGCTCACTGTAGGAACAGATGCACCAAAGATGTATGATGATCACGTATGGCATTTCATTATAAAAGATGTTCCCCTCGTTTGGAAAGATTTCCGTAGCAGTCGTGGGAAAGGTAAAGAAGCTTGCTCAAATGTACCATATTACAACACCAAAAAATGGTGGGGAAAAAAAAGCTTTAGAGACATAGCAAGCACATGACACATCCCGGATTGCTAATATGCAAACATCCATCTCTGGACAGGTTCAGCATGCAACATTTCCCAATGCACTCTCAGACTAATGATAAGAAAGATAAGAGAGACTTGCACCAAACCTACACCTTGCGCAAAACTGTACTAAAAAAGAAGCACATCTAAAAGCATTTACACAAATCAGGACTCGTTTAAAAGAACCAGGTGAAACAAAAGTAGAAATTTATCTTGAGAAGTCAGACAGGTGAAGAATAGTTGTGCCATAAATATAACCACAGCGAAGCATGGTGATGGAAGCACTGTGATCTATGGGGCGAATGTAACACATTATTGACAAGAATGACCGGAGAATTTTAATTATCAGCCATGAAACTTTCAAAAATAGAACATTCCAAAAACTAACAACTAAAAATACAGTCAAAGAGGTAGCTCAATCTCCTGACTTAAATCAGATTTAAAACGTGTTCTGACGTTAAGAGTACATCAGAAGGACGTTCCTTAACCTCCACGAATTGAAGACGATTGTGCTGCTGCTTTAAAAAATACTGCTTATTACTTAA
>JAQQZT010000033.1:2490027-2504745 GCA_030068275.1 Clarias platycephalus | reverse complement strand
GACAGACATGTACGTGGGCTTCAACCTGAAATAATAATAATAATAATAATAATAATAATAATAATAATAATAATAATGATAATAATAATCATCATCATAATATCACTGATTACATTAAAGATCAGCAGATTATTTTTTAGTTTTAATCTTTTAACTCTTTCTACAAACTCTTTAATCACCAACGACGAGTAGAGACCACTTTTTCTTAAATAAATAAAATCAGAAATGTTTTTTTTTTTAAGAAGAAACAAGCTCAGTAAGAAAAATTGCAAAATCTTGAAATTTCATAAATATTTTATTATTCTAATTCTTATTCTAATAGCCTGTTGAAGAGTCTGTACAGAGACTGTGTCAATATTTTTTTGTGGAATTCTCTGCAGTAAACATGTTTGTACAAAAGATCAGAATTTCCTGCTTTTGCTGATCGACATGTTCAGGCGACACGCTGTAGGACTTGCTCTGACACAGACAGTCACGTACCAAATGCTTCACAAAATTATGTCTGCTTATTTATTATAACTTATAACTTCCAACCAAAAACCACACATCAGTTAGATACAAAGCTGACACTGTTTATGGGGAATTAACACAGCCCTTTGGTTATAATAATGAAAATCAGCAAACTTGTGGGAAAACAAAAAACGTTTGATGCTGTTTAGTGTGCATGTGACCACAAGAGGGCGCTAGAGCACTTTTATTTACACGCTCACCTGCTCGTGCGTGCTTAAAATAATAAAGACGTGATTTCACACAGCTATCTGTACTTTAAACAAGTCAAATCTTGCATACAGTTTCTACAGAGGAATAGAAAGTTATAAAAAAAATATGGTTAAATGCAATTAAAATTGAATTCTAAGTTTCTCAATACTAAACTCTAAATACACTGCTCTAGACAGAATATAGTTTAAGGTTTGGCAAAAGTCTATGAAAGATATAAATAACAATACATAAATAAATAAATAAATAAATAAAACATGCTAAGAATTTTGAAATACAACAGGTGTGAATCAGACAGAGAAAAACTGCACTCAGAAAATAATCGTCTTCTTATCGTCTATACATCGTCTTTATCTCAACATTCAACACCTGGACAGATTTAATAAACACCGGTAACAAATAAAGATTGCAGCAGATGTAAATGAAGTGTACATGAAGTGTACATGAAGGTAGTGTGCAGGAAACTGTAGTGTGCAATAGTTACAATAAAATAAAATACAAATAAAAATAAAAATGTATAAATTATATATAATAACGTTCAATTTTATAAATTATAAAAAGGTACAAAATTATACATCATAATGTGCAACATTATAAAAAATAATAATGTGCAAAATAATAAAATATGATTACGTTAAAATATAACAATGTGCCAAATTGTATCTAATGTGCAATATTATACAATATAATATTGTGCAAAATCATACATAGTAGTGTACAATATATAAGGTTATAAGAGGGATCATCGACCTGAATACAGACATTATACAAACGTTTTTGTGTTTTTAATTTCATAATAAGAAAAAGTTTAATCATTGTTTTTATAGATGTAAATTAATGATAAGCATGGAGGTGTTTTTTGTTTGTTTTTGTTTGTTTGTTTTTGCGCGCTCGCACTTGTTAATCGCTTTTTGAAAATGAAAAAAAAAAAAAAAACACCTGTCGCATTCCGCACCAGTTCGGTAAGCTCCTCCCACCCAAATAACACGCCAATAGGAGGACACGAGAGCCATTATGTAAATAACTTCCCGAGTCAAGCTCCGCCTCCCGCCCCTGATTGGACACAGCCGGGAGTCGAGGTTATGTAAATGAGCGCGAGCCCCGCCCCCTGCACCTGATAGCGGAGTATTTGATGGCGGTGTCGCGGCTCCGCGGGAGTTTCTGTCTGTCTCTCTGTGTGTGTGTGTGTGTGTGTGTGTGTGTGTGTGTCGGTGCCGGTGCGGGATGGCTGCGTGTCGGTGCGCTCTGAGGATTTAACCTGCACAGGGGGGGATTCGGATTATTATTATTATTATTATCATCATTATTATTATTATTTCTTTTTTCCCTGTTACTTTTGCTTTCTTGTCGTGGGGAAGAAAAAAACCACACAGCTGCAAAGATGCCGCGCTCGTTTCTGGTCAAAAAGCATTTCAACTCCGCCAAGAAGCCGAATTACAGCGAGCTGGACTGTCCTACAGGTAACACCGAGAGACCCGCCCGGGTCCAGGGTTCGGAACAGTCACGTGATCTGTGACATGACCACCTTTAGGATTTGTCTTTACGGTCAGGCAGGTTTTAAAGGGTCAGTGTGGAACCTTGAGCAGAGTGACGTCATAAAAAAGGCTCACTCTCGGAATTAAGATTCGAGACGGGTAAAGGACGTGTTGTAGTAAAGCTCGGAGCACTTCAGGCATTATTTGTTCCGCAGTCGTTTTGTAATAAACATGTACAGCTCTCAGGATGAAGAACTGAACTTAAACCGACTGACTAAACGGGTCACACAGGCAAAGAATACACAGGATGACGTGTTTTTATGGTTGTTTTTGGTTGTTTCTGTGACCAAGAAATAGTGATAATATGCTCACTTTGAGAGTTCTACATTTTTGTGACGTCATTCCCATATTCCGGTAGTGGTAACATTTACACGTTATGAAAGTGAAGATAACTTTTTTTTTTTTTTTTTCCTTTTTTTATTTGTTCCACCTGACATATGCAAAAAACCCAAATACACAGTTTGACGTCTGAAGCCTCCACGTTAACACACCAGCAAGGCTTCCATTTTTTCCTCCTTAAACTCCTTGATCGGAAGTTAAGAACACTTGGTTATCCCTGGAACCTGTATGGAACCAATAAAGAACGTAGTTTTTAAATACTTGTGTATTCCGGTTCTGCTTTGATTTCACGTCAGACAGGTGTTCATGATGTGCAGCATGTTGTTCTGTTGTTGACACACGCATGTTTTTTGTTTTTTTTTTCCCGGTTTGCAGCGTACATGACTCCGCAGTTCCTCAAAAGCCTGGTGATACCCGTGATCCCTCAGCCCGAGGTGCTGAGCCCGGTGATGTACAGTCCGATCACCATGTGGACGGCGAGCGACTCCCCGCCGTCACCGCTTCCCACCGACCTGTCGCCCGTGTCGGGATACCCCTCACCCAAAGAGATCCCGAGGAGTGACGAGGACGAGCATGAGCACGAGCAGCCGGCCTCCATCACCATCAGCAACAGCGGCGGCTCGGACGTGGCGGAGAAATTCCGCTGTGCCCTGTGTCACAAGTCGTACTCGACCTACGCGGGCCTGCTCAAGCACAAGCAGCTGCACTGTGACGCGCACGCGCGCAAGGCCTTCAGCTGCAAGTACTGCGAGAAGGAGTACGTGAGCCTCGGGGCGCTCAAGATGCACATACGGACACACACGCTGCCGTGCGTCTGCAAGCTATGCGGGAAGGCGTTCTCACGGCCGTGGCTGCTACAGGGACACATCCGCACTCACACAGGTGAGCAAACCACTTGAACTCTGAGCTTAGGAGGTACGCATGCAACGTCTATGCAGCATGTACAGATTTAAAATGGTTAAATAAGCAATACACATACAGTTAAACATTGTGTGTGTAGGTAGATTGTAGGTAAACAGATTCGGGGACAAATTAACGTTGTTTGGCGCATTTTAATTTCCGAGCCTGGACACTGGCAGTTTCATTGCATGCAGCTCAACAGTAATTAGGTTGTGCCACATTTTTCACTTTCCAACTCCTCTAACTGTGTGTGTGTGTTTGGCTTGTTTCAGGCGAGAAGCCGTTCTCGTGCTCTCACTGCAGCCGCGCGTTTGCCGACAGATCCAACCTCAGGGCCCACCTGCAGACGCACTCGGACGTGAAGAAGTACCAATGCAAGAACTGCTCGAAAACCTTCTCCAGAATGTCTCTCCTGCACAAGCACGAGGAGTCGGGGTGCTGCGTCGCCCACTGACCCCCCCGCCCGGGGTCAAATTCCTCTTCCTTTCGTCAGAATACAACTGTTTAAAAGAAATGATTAAAAATCCAGTGCCTTTAAAACTTTGCAATATTTGTGCATCTGCGCACACAGTATTCTCCATTCCAGGGCCGCGGCTCTGACTGAGTGTTTGTTTGGTTTGTTTTTTTCTGTTGTTTTTCAAAAAAAATCATGCGCTCCGTCATGTGCTTCCTAAGTGTAAACAGTATTCTCACTGTTGTGTTCGATTCCTCCATGTTGGCCTATTTTATTCCTTCTGTGTGTACTGTAAGGCTAAAGTTTACCGTGGAACAACAGGAGGCCCGCTCGTATTTGAGCGATAGCCCGAGCCGGCTGTTATCCGTTATTGGATATCGACTGTCTGAGCTGTTTTGTTTTAATAGCAGGTGTAATTAGAAGGACAGACCAAAGACTCCAGGACCAAAAGCCATCGCCGTCGAGGGAACAAGTGCAAAGTATTTAAAGCGTCACTCGAACGTGACGCGCTCGCAGCTTTCCTCAGAGCTTTAATAACCCCTTATTTTTATACATATTTGAATGTATTTGGACGTGTGACTGAAACGATTGTATAGTGTGTGTGTGTGTGTGTGTGTGTTTGTATGCATTTAAGTGAAATGGAATGAGTGAATCATTGTCCTTTTTTTTTAATACACTTTATAAATAAAAAAAGAAAAGCTTCTTGATATTTTTTAAATCAACCTTCATCTGTGGTCACTAATGAGTCCTGAAATTGGTGCGAGGTGTTAATTGCTGTGTGTGTGTGTGTGACTGCGTGAGAGTCTTGCACTAACACGCAGCTTAATGTAGGTGTTCTGGAGCACCACTAAAAAAAAAAAGTGCCCTGCTGCCCTGCCGCCATGTCTAACCTCTAGAAAATTACAGGCGGTGTTTTATAACGTGGCGTCACAATGCTAGCGCTTGTGTGCTTGTTGCTACAGCAGTCATTTGACTCACTTAAGCGTTCACCTGATTCATAAGGTGGAGATGTTCCACTCATTTTTCCAGTCCTGGTTTCCTCTTGTGACTAAGTAAGGGGGAGGGGGAGAAGAAAAAGGGCCCAACGATGCCAGAAGGTGTTCAGACAAATCAATGAACTGATCCCATTCGATTTAACGAATAAGGTTTCCCATAAGGAAACCTGATGATACGTTTACAGATGTGTACGTGACACGTGTTTTGGAAAAACGCAGCCCGCTGCTACAGCCCTGCTCTTTCTGAACCTGTTCGCGTCCCAAAAAAATGTCACACTTCCTCCCTATGTAGCTCTCACTTCCCTGCCATTTGCTCTCAACTCCCCTGGCTTGGTTGTTTTTTTTCCTCCCCTCTTCGCCCATCAGGACATCCTGTGTGGAGTGAAAACCCAGATGATTCGATTAATAGCATGTGCTCTCGGTCGTAAAGTCGGATCTCATGACTTCAGTAGAATGGCGCCTTTCAGGGAGAGAGAGCCGGTGGCGGGTGCGCGGCTACGGGTTACGTCCCCGCGCCTTGTATCCGAACGCTCGGAAGACCGTGAATGAGTATTTTGACTGCGCCGCTATGAATGAACACTTGTCCCGTCGCCTCCGGGGTGTGAACGTTTAAAGAGACTTATATTTACAGGGGCATGACTCACGGCCAAGCTATTCCAAGTGATGAAACTTTTAAGGAGATAGCGCCGTGGCCTCAAAGTCAGGTCTGGTCCACAATGCAGGTGTTCGACGTGACTTTTTGTGATGACCGCAGCTTTCTATAACTGCACTTTAGGTGGGAATCTAAGCATTAAGATAGTCGAGAAAACCCAAAATCCGGGTAACAATCGGCCATTTAGTTTCGTTCGCTCAACAGAGAGTTGCGTCGTCCGTGTTTCCGTATTTGAACGTCACGCGATCGATCTCCTCGTTTACCTGAATCGTACACGGTGACTTATCAAGCGTGTGAACTTCCTTTTCCACCGTGGCGTTAGCATAGAATGCTAGTTCTCCACAATCAGCTGTGAAGAAACTTCATAAAACCGCGATCTTGTTTCTTGAACTGTGCTCACATACTTTCCCGCTGCAATCCGGTGACCTGTTTCGCTAATGACCCAGACCCTGACTTGTTAGCGTTTCTCTGACTGTGTGTCATGCCTGATTGTCTGCGTGATCAACACAGCGTGATCTGCTGATGAGAAAGAGAGGATTGTTTTACTCTCAGTTCCCCCACAAAGCCTGAAGCTAGCTGTGCTAGTTTACAAAGACCAAGCATTCTGCTTTCTCACACTCGTGTTAGCTTTTAACAACTGCGTCTCGGCTGCTTCTCCTACAAAGCCGTGGACTTAAAGGTTGTTGCTCGGACGACGGCATATACAGTATGAAAGTTGTGTGTGTTGTACATTAAACCACGTTATATTCTGATCCTGGGATCTCTCGCAACTAATGCAGGCTATTTTATTCCTAAACAAGTTAGCCTGTACCGTAGTTACCATGAGCACCTGAACCACCATCAACCATCGCCAGTCACGCTCTTTAATAAAGCGGATAAAACGATTACGTTCCTATATTTTTTTAAGGTATTCTAAAAACATGTTAAACTCTGTGAGTATGCCAATACTTTTTTCTCTTCAGAGATCTTCTTCTTCTTCTTAGCCATGAAATCAGATTCAGCGTGTGACCAGGAAACCCAAATCACATGCCTCTAAACAAATCAATTTCACGAGCATCATATGCTCCTTCACACAGCTTGCTATCTCTTCCCAAATTTTGTACAAGCTTTTGCTTGAAAACCTGGACATTTACAAAACCTGATGAAGAATTGACTTCATTGACAATAATTCCTTATTTCAAGATTTAGTATACAGCACCTAGAGTGAGTATTCCTCGCCCTGAGAGCTATATTCCACATTTTGAAGTGATACGACATGAACAAAGCAGCATCATGAAGACCAAACAGAAGGAGAAGGTTTCTGCTGATGTACCAATTAATCACTGGTTCACAATGAACATCCCAGATTCTTTTGGAACATACTCTTGAGCCCCATTGAATCTGTTACTCATAAATGGAATTAATATACCACAACTGACCTACTGCAATAGAAGAAGTCGTCCACCAAATTTCAGTGACTTGCGAAAGACTAGAAGCAAAAAAAGTGGCATTCTATAGGACCTGGAGAGATCCACGACTAAGTTAGACTAAGAAGATTCAGGACAATCCTGAACGTTGGAGTTGATCTAAAGCATGTTGGAATCTCAGCAAGCATTCTGAGATATCCTCTTTGGTCTGATAAGCTAATTGTTTAAGCCTTGGCACATCTGGTGGAGTCTGAATGCTCCTCGTCAACCTGAGGAGACCAGCCGTGATAGAGAAGAGAAACTTGAGGAACTTGTCAGGGGTTGAAGCCAAGCCAAGCTTGGACTAGAGTATAGACTCCAAGTGTACTGCTACTCTGGATGGGTTCAGAACCAAGAACCTGAATGTTTTAGAATGGATCCCAGAACTCGTTGAATCATGACAAATTCATGATCATGATCATGATCTCCATCTGTCAGAGTTTGAACGAGGATATCCGGATCCGGTTGTGCCAAAATAAGATGTACCTATCCAAGTAGACCTTCTGGTATTGCAGCAAGTGATGGTTCTACCAAGGGTTGACCTACGTGTTGAAGTGGGGGTAGGGGATGTGAATACTTATGCAATCAACGTTGCATTTCCTCTTTTTCCATTAAAGGATATAAAACGATAACATGAGGAAAAGCTCGAATGGGTAAATACTTACACAAGGCACTTACCTCAATGCCACGAATTTAATAGTGTTCATATTTCATTATTAAGTGTTCAGTGTCTCTAAACATTCAGATCTGTATGTCTCTTTCTCGCTTCCGTAATAGCCGAGTGTAATTCTTTTCCCAAGCAAAAACAAACTGAGCCAAATCCAGTATCTGCCTTTTAATTCCTAGATTATAACTGAGCTAACATCCTCTGTTTAGTAAATAAATGAAGCCGGTGCTGAAGAAAGGACGACCCCCTTCCAGCGAGTCTTTGAGGCTTATGTTCTGCTAGAGCAATGTCAAATCTCACATGAAATGAGACCAGGAAGTGATCAATTTACATCTCTGGCTTAATTAAACCGGCGCCTGTATTTACTTGCACAAGCTTTATCAAGAAACACAAAAGGATCCTTAAACAAACACAGGCCCCTGAAAATATTCCCTACATCCTGGCATTGTAGTCAAACGAACATGCCTGTGCAGGACTTACGCCAGTAGATGAATCTCAGACCAGCGTTGCAAAATATCAGGTGTGCCCTGTTCACTTCAGCATGTGTCTGTACACCTCAGTGCTGCTTTGCAGTCAGTTTGAAAATGAAAGCACTTTCAGTTTTTAAAAAAAAATGACATATTTATTGACCACTCTGATTTCTGCGCTACGATGCGCTGTCCTGAAGGTGACAGGTTGAGACGAGGTGGTTTGCTTTGTAGCAGATCAGAGCTTTGTAGGCAAGAGCGAGAGCTTTGCCCCTCCAGACCCCTCCAGACCCCTCGAGGATGCTGATAAGACAGCCTTTGTAGCTGAGCAGCCCAAGGCCTTTTATTACCAGGCACCATTTTTTCTGGCCTGTGATGACTCAGGATGATTTATATTAAAGGTCCTATATTTAGATATTTCTTTCAAAAGCTAACACAAGTCTCAGAGCTTCATCAAACCATGTGCGTTAATGCTCCAGCTGAAATACCCCTGAAGTGAATATAAGTGGCCTGCTGAAGCCCCAGCTAATATCAAAATGGAAATTAATAAGACACCCTCCTTAGAACACCATTTTCTCAAACCACTATGCTAACATCTTCACATAGAACCATGGTAGGTCAACATTCACACACTACAGGCAATTTGGGAATACCAGTTAGTCTAATCTGCATGTCTTTGAACTCTGGGAGGAAACCGGAGGACCCAGAGGAAACCCACCAAGAACAGGGGGAACATGCAAACTCCATGCACACAGATCCCGAAGGTGGGAATCGAACCCGGACCCTGGAGGTGCAAGGTCACCATACCGCCATTGTCGAATGTTCGCTGAAGATAAATACACCTGGGGCTACAGTCAGCTCTGCCGTAGTAAAATTTCAGCTTCTGGAGAAGCTACATTGTTGATGGCTAACAAATCATGAACTTACAAAAAAAAAAACAACGCAACGAACACACACACACACACACACACAGAGCCAATTCAAACCAACCTTTCTTCACTGATTGTCATTTTTGGGTTTTGGAGAACACAGATAGAAAAACACATCTAGAACCCCAGTGAGCTCAAAACAGCTGAAAAGATGAAAAATAAGAGGCATCGCCATGGCACAGACACGCCCCTTTTGCGAGTGACACCAGAACGCAAAAATAGAAAAACACATCTAGGGCTTAAGAGAGCTGAGAACACATTAAGCTAACAGGAGAGAATGGAAAAAAAACGGCCCATCATGCTTCAGACACGCCCCTTTAAAATTCTGTTGCGTCCAAAAATGCAGGTTTTTATTTCTTTTGTCGTACATTGCTCAACGTCTGAACATATTACTGAATGCTTCGGTTGTCGTAATTTTGGATCTTGGAAATTTAAGGCATAAATATAAAAATCATCATGACATTTGCACTTTTAAGGAGCATGCCACTGGCTTTCTCAGCTTCCAGCTGATTTCAGTCTTCCCTTCTAACATGATTCAGCATAATCTATCTTTTCACATGCGCAACATTCACTTCTTGCCGATTTTTTATTGAAATCAGGAAGCTACACACCGCTTAGCAGTGATGACTCGAAGATTATGCTGAAAAAAAAAAACAATCCCATGGAGCATTTCTCCTACGCTTTTGGCGAAATTCGTCACTGCAAGAACATTTTGATGCTTTCCACAACACAAAGGAATGTACCAGGAGCACTACACGGCTGAAGCAAGATCTCAACTTCACCTGTGACCCATCACACACACACACACACACACACACACACATGGAATGTCTATTTCCTTTAGCATTGCTCCGTGAAGCGGCAGGTGCTGTCCTGTCCTCTTTTCATCCAGCGCTCACTAAGATGTAATGATGTGTGCACGGGCATGGTTGCAGTGGGTGTATGAGTGTGTGTCCGTCAGCGTTGGTGTGTGTATGTGTGCAAGCCTGAGCTTCAGCTGGAGGAGATCTTACTCATTAGGACGTGGCTCAGACAGGGCTCCTCACTGGAGCAGCTCGTGCACAGACATGACAGCAGGGAAACCTCCCATTTCTCAGCATTTCCATTCAGAGCTCTGAGTCAACAGGTTCGAGTTGAGTAGAGCGGGGCACAAAGGGGCTCTAGAAATGATTCGAAAAGCCAATGACAAAGCAGAATGTCCTAGCTAGAACCCTTGGAGAGCTATTAGGGTGTAGCATGGAAACATCTGGAGAACATGATGAAGCATTGGTATTAAAAAGTACCGTAATGGACTCGGTCATCTTATAGGCACGCCTCTAAGGGTCCATCCTTCAATACCCGGAACTTACAGCTCAGAAATGTGAATGTAGCAGAATTTTAAAAGGAGTTTTAAGATGGAGCAACTGTGGAGGACCATAAAGCCGGAAGCCGAGTTAACTGTTTGTTCTTCCTGGACAGGAAAACGTGGAACATGATATGATATGATGTGTGATTATGGGAAAATAATAAAGGACGGGGTGGTGTTATAAAGCCGAGTTACAGCCCAAAAGCACCTTGCGAAGTGTTTTATTCCTCTTACACCACCACAAATCACCGCTGATTGTCTGTACTGATTACATTTCTGGCACCTTTCACTTTCACTCCATTACTTTTCCTAAACAAAATGAGTACTTTTACTCTGATCCAGTTCCCCCGAAGAACCTTCGCCACTTGTTACTATGTAACTATATATAACTGTCTAAAACTACTACTATATAAAATCAGAGGAAATTTCAAGAAAGCAGGTTTGGGGAATCAGTTCTCCTTGGTTAGTGATGTAATGCCTGTCTTCTGCGCCTTGGAATGAAAGATTCTTCTCCCAGATGAGGTGCCTCTTATACGTACAAATACCTCGAATATTCTCATTCAAAAACTATCGGGCTAACATAATGGCCAGGCTTACTATAAGGAAACCGCAATAAAGATCATAATCAAAATTATAAATGCTCACTTTTTTTTTACTTTTATTTACTTACAGTACTTTTAGACTTAACTACAGTAAATGTCAGATACTTTAATACTTTTATGCAAGTAATATTCTAAAGAGTGACTTTAACTTCTACCAAAGTAATTTTCTGGTAAGATACTTATATGTTTACTCAAGTACTTTATACAACATTGTTGATGCGTATTTCTAGGACAGGGTCTGTGTGAGAACAAATGTATATATTTAAACAAAGATATACTGTATATTTAATATAAATTATGTTTCAGACTTCAAATTCACAAACAGTGGCAGATTTTTTTTATTTACTTCATAGTCATGTGAAAAAGTTTGTGCCCCCTTTCAAATCTGTCTTTTTGTAAAAATAAATAAATAAATAAATAAATAAATAAAAATAAATATTATTATATTTATAAATTATTTGATTGTAGTCTTAAGTTAATACAAAAGACATTACATAATTAACAAAAATGAAAAAAATTACATATGGGCAATACTAAGTACACCCCAGATTCAATAGCTTCAATAGCTTGTAGCGCCACCATTAACAGCAATAACATGAAGTAATAGTTTCCTGTATGACTTTATCTCTCACATCGTTTTGGCCCATTCTTCTTTACAACACTGCTTCAGTTATTGAGGTTTTTGGGCATTTGCTTATGCACAGCTCTCTTAAGGTCCTGCCACAGCATTTCAGTTGGGCCGAGGTCTGGACTTTGACTGGGCCATTCCAAAAACTCTCCTTGAAAGATAGGCAAATCTCTTGAATGCTTTCTACTTGTGAAGAATCTTTTTGATTGTATAATGTTAAACTCCAAATTGTTCGGAAATGGTTTTACAACCTTTTCCAGATTGATGTGCAGCAACAATTGCTTCTTCAAGACCAATGCTTATAGCTTTTTGGCATCACACATGTGAATGCTCCAGACCAGCCAAGTGCCAGAACTTCTGCTTTTATAGAGGTCTGGACCCCTGATGATCGATTAACCAATGGGTGATGATTGGCATCACCTGGCTTCAACTTACCCAAAGAACCCCTGTGAAAACAAGTAGGGGGTACTTAGTATTGCCTGCATGTGTTTTAATTGTGGCATAATATTTGATACATAAATAATGGCCCAGTGAAAAAAGATGAACGTTGTTGTTTACCTGAGGTTGTATATTCCTAATTACCCATTATGATCAGATGATTTTTAGCACGTCTTTAAACAAAAAACAGAATTAAAAGAGGGGGCACTAACTTTTACACATGACTGTATACAGGCACAAAATGGAGAACAATAGAAAATTAACTAGCCAGCCAATTAGGTAACTTCATTGGCTTCCATAGATTATATGAGGCGGAGCTTTGTGTAGACCAATTAATGAACTTCTAAAACGCCTTAGATGTGCTGTTTCTCAGCTCAGGACGTTGAACTGAAGAGCTTGCTCAAGCTTTTTCCAAGCGAATCCCAGATTCTGAAGACCCATGAAGAAACATTCTCTGAATATAAACATTTGGTCTAACACTCCTGGAAGTGAAATCCCTTCATTGTTAAGTAGTCATACAGGAGAGTCTATTTTGATATCCCTCAGGTTAACATGCAATTGAAGAAGTTGATGATATCGCAGTAATATTCTAATATGATCCCGAAACATCCTCTTTCATCAACGCTTATGATTTTCCTCATGTATTTCGATCAATGTCCTTGAGTCAAGGATGCACTGGCGCACACTGATGTTTCTACAATGGGTTTAGTTTTTATTGCTGAGTCCAGACGCACACAAATGCACAGATAGCGTCAGGCTGATGCGTGATGACGCCGCCCGCTCACTAAGACAGGCTGCTGGAGATGTATGGAGGAGTTATCTTCAGGCAATCTGCTCAGTCTAACCCAGACGCCCCCTCCATGCATGTTACGGATTAAGAAATTTGTACAGAGGTTCATCACAAATTTGTTAGATGTGGAATGAATAAGTAGCTATAAGATCAATACATTGGGAAAAAAAAAAAAATCAGCACAGCTTCTGTGTTTTTTAGGGCTTCTAGGTGGAACAGAAACGTCTACTGGAGATCAAAGCTGGTGGAGAGACCTCTTCAAAGTGTCTCTTTCATCTGATATCACCAGACGTGTGTTCCTTCTTAATCTCTCGCTTCTGGAGCTGTGAGCTCCTCTTATCTTCGGGAACCACGGTCGGAATTCCTGACGTCTGATAATCGACGCCAAACCCGAAGGAGTCAAGAAAAAGTCTGGTCTTTTTTTTCTTTTAAGCATTTTTCAACATTGTAAAAAAAAAAAAAAAAAAACTGCAGTCTGTTATCATATATATTATAATTCAATTTTATATATTATTATTATTATTATAGTTATTATAATTAGGAAATATATAATACATGCTGCTGCATCTAAACTAACAGAAGGAGGAGCTTAAATGATATTGAAATGATGTTCTTAACAGGTTTTTCGAACCATAAAAAATGATGAGAAAAGAGAGAAAGAATAAGAGAACAAATTTATTTCTCATATGACCTTCATGAAATTCACAAGATGAACATTGGGAGATGGAATGTTCCAAATATTTCCTAGTGCTGAATGTTTTTTCAGGATACAGGCCTGAATGAGTGAGCTAAAACAATTAGTGAGAATATTATTATTATGTTTTTTTTTTTTTAATATTATTAACTTTTTTTTTTTTTTTACATAGCTGCATTTAATGATGTGGAACATCACTGTTAAATCTACAGCTTCACCTCTGACACTGGAGGCTCCTTACCCCCTTCGGCATAAAGGTTAAACAAACATCTGTCCTTTACCATAATCAACAGCTACACACTTTCTTGAATTTCTTGTATGTTAACGATATCATGTTTTCTTATTTCCTAGTAGAGAACCTCAGTCCAAAATTCTTCCCATCTTGTGCGATCTGCTCCCTTACTTCGCTTTCGTCCTGCAGAGCCCCGAAGCACGGTCCGGTGAGGTAATGTAGCCGTTTTTGGTTCGAGGCGAAGAGCGTTTGACCTTGTCCTGGTTGCTGTGGGTCTGCGGGATCTGGGCCTGGGACAGGAACTCCCAGCACAGACACTGTGTCTGCAGGCCCACGGCTCACTCCACACTGGAACACTTTGTTCGACGCCACCAAGGAAAACTTAAGACAACAAAAACACACACATTCTGGAAAAATGAACATTTGAGATGGGCCCCCTCGACTGTTTCTTACCACCACCACCGCCACCACCACCACCACCCCCTTCCCCCGGTCCTCATCCAGACTCTTGTTTAAATCTTGTGCTTGGCTTTTGGACAGTAAATAATATCCCTGTCCTCTCCAAAGGGGTAACATTAACATAACTTTTGCAGAAAAGTGGCTCCAGATAAGAGGGAAGAAGCAGCAGCGATTCATCTTGAAGCCAATGTGTGAAACTTAAAGAAGGCAATTGGTGTTAATTATTTAGCTACATTATTTAGGTTAGTTTTCTTGCTCAAGCTAGAAAACCAAGTATAAGCAATTTCCCTCTGGGACTAATAAAGTTCTTTGAATCTTGAATATATATATATTTATATTTATAAAATCCTATAGTTGATAGTTGAGAGAATATATACTGTAGTTGATTTAAATACTTGAATTGCCTTATTTACCAAAAAAACATTATATA
>JAQQZT010000033.1:2458029-2477278 GCA_030068275.1 Clarias platycephalus | reverse complement strand
CTCACATATACTAATGTGCCACAAACAGGAAGTTAATATCACCAACCATTCCCATTTTATTAAGGTGTATCCATATATATGGCCCACCCTGTATACACACTACTATTTGAACTTCGGGTAGATGCTAAACTGCATTTTGTTGCTGTGTACCTGCATGTGTACTATGCAATGACAATAAGGTTGTACCTACATACCTATGGTAGTTAATTCTATTGATAGAAATATGTGTAATTATTGATATGATGTAGCATTTTCTATAAAGGAAATGTTTCTTGTAGGAAAGGAGTCTCCAGTGCGAGTGCTTTGTAAACTTTTCAGGAAAGAAAGTTATTGATGTTATGACTGTTTGGAGCTGAGTGGCATTAAACATAACCATAACTGGATCAAATATACTGTATACACCATGATTTCAGTAAATAAACCAAAAATTGCAATTGTTAGTAAATTGCTGTGGCGTAAAAGGAATAAAACAGAAATGAATAAGCGGTGAGGTGGCCACACTACGTGCTTTGCCTCAATACACCACTGTTGATGTTGATTATTTTTTATACATAAAATCAATAATCTATAATATAGATGACTATGCAGGTCATTTGAGGTGGAAGAAGTAGAGTTAAGTTTTTTTAGATGAAAGTATTTTAAGCGTAGGAGAAGAAAAGCTTTCGAACTTAACAACCAACAAGTTTTTCCCAGTGGTGTGTCCTATATCTTGTGAAACGTTATTTCGATTAATTTTCATACTATGTTGAGTTTAATCCTAAACGGAAAGGGGTTCTGCTTCTTCTGAGTCCTCGTATGTCTGTAAAATAAAAATAAAGAAATAATTTAAAACCTTACAAGAAACAGGAAGCTTGTGAATAATAATAATAATAATAATAATAATAATGTTTGTCTTATAAGGTGTGTAATTTTCTGAATGGTGTGTATGTGTGTGTTTCTGAATGGTGTGTATCAGCTCTTCCTGCTTGGCACCAATGCAGAATGTGTGAAGTCATGCAGTCTTACGTCAGCTGTAAAAGAAGGAGAGAGGATGTGGCTGTTCGCTCGAGAATGCAATCAAAGTGTATGTTAGAACATTAATAATAATAATAATAATAATAATAATAATAATGAACTGTCGGTGCTTTTATACAGAGTACATGTATATACAGAGTTATGTATTATGGAATTATTACTAATGTCTGAGCAAATAAGTGCAAATAACATACCAGGATATACCCCAGTCCTCTTTTTTTTTATTTTTTCCAGATGGGAACGACTGTGCTGCAGTTGATGTGAAACCGTGATGCAGTCCTCGCTGGGAGCAGGGCCTGGCGTCCCCGTGGCCCGACCGTGGTGTGCGCTCGGCTTCTCGGCGGTAATCAGGCGCTCTGTCGTGCTCTAATTGTTTCCAGATTTGTGTGGGAGGTCAGGCCCCAGAGAGCGCAGCCCTGCCAAGTTTATAAACACTGCAACGTTTCCAGATGGCCACCGGCTCCAGGCTGGCTAGCAGGTTGATTGGGTCCAGAATAATAACAGGTGGAGAGCAGACAATGAATTCCTTGACACTTTAGACCTTGCTTACTTTCTCTCTCTCTCTGTTTGACTTTTGCACTACTCCTTCTTCTTCCTTTTTGTGTCTTGGATCCATTTCCCAGACTACATGTCTTTCCTCTCTTGGACTTGATTTACTCTTTTTCGTTTATCATCATCAACATTTCTCAGCTCACAGTTTTACATAAAAATGTTCTCAATCACTATTATATTTTGTGATTATATATGTCGTTACATGAAATAAAAGGTTTTCTTCATATACATTGAAACCGGATCTGAAAACGACGTTAGGTTACGCTTACACAAAAATGTCTTGCTAAGTGTTTTAATTCTTCATCCATCATTTCCCAACAATCGCACGTTTTTTTTTTTTTTCTGAATTAACCAACAATACGATATCTTATATTTCTAATGACATTAATGTTATGGAAGGACAAAAAAATGTTATAGGACTTGCTTTAGAAACCTTCGTCCTGTCACCATCCTTGTTTTTGTTTTTTTCCCTTTTCTTTTTTCAATGATAAACTCCTTTCTTGTGATTGTGACCAATCTCTAAAACTGGAGACTCCTTCCATGAAGGTGAACAGGAAAACCCGGCCTGCGTAAAGATACCAATTAGAATTGAGACGTGACTAGCGCTGTAGTATCATATCAAAATGTCGGAATGGAAGACGAACATCTGGGTCAGTGGGACTTTTTTCTTCTTCTTCTTTTTTTTTTTTATAGCACTAGCCCCCATCGTGAGCATCATGCCTCAGGTTAGTTTTGCGGTTAAACGAGGATTAGGTGGAAGAGAAAGTGACCAAAGAGAGTAAACGTACAGCGCGGATCCCAGTTCAATGAGCCTTCTTAGT
The DNA here is from genome assembly GCA_030068275.1 of Clarias platycephalus. Taxonomy (NCBI): domain Eukaryota; kingdom Metazoa; phylum Chordata; class Actinopteri; order Siluriformes; family Clariidae; genus Clarias; species Clarias platycephalus. Next base: position 2,474,891 of record JAQQZT010000033.1, on the reverse strand, counting down.
CGGCCTGAATGCCTGCTCTGAGAGCGAGGAAGGAGTGGAAAAAGGAAGGAGGGATAGGGCGGGATGATACGGAGCTCGGTTACACTTGCTCGAGCCAAAGAAGCCCCCCGCGCCCCCCTTCCACTTCTCTCTCTCTCTCTCTCTCTCTCTCTCTCTCTCGCTTTCTCTTTCTTGTTTGCTCTCTCACACTCTCCCTTGGTCTTTAGTCGACTCCAGATGTGCGGTGGCTCCACCGTGGCTGACATGTACACTAAATCGGCATCTGAGGGCTCGTCAATCTGTGGGGTACTGACTGATCGAGCCCCAGTGCATGCATGAAAAAAAAAGGGGGGGGGGGGGGAGAAGCAGGCCAAGTGTGGGCCAAATGCTGCTGGCAGAGAGGGTAACTTGGAAAGAGAGAGAGAGAGAGAGAGAGAGAGAGAGAGACTGTGGGATAGCGAGACTCATACTGTGTGTCAGAGATCAAGATTTAGATGTTAGCTTGTCACCACTGACTTAAAGTTCGGGTTGTTTATTGCGCTTATTTTTGTTATTTATTTATTTATTATTCGATCCCTAATGAGCGAGCCAGAACCTCCGGCGCTGTTTAAACATCGTGATATCCAAAGGAGAAATTCTTTCCTCAGGTAAAAGTGAAACATGCTTTGAGGTTGAAAGGTAAAAAACGAAAAGCGTTTCCATGGTAACAGCATGCTCACAGGGTTTTGTGCATCAGATAGAGTTTTCAGCTGTTTAGGAGATGTTGGGTTGATGGTGTACGGTAAGCAGTCTCGGTGTCAGACGGGAAGCTGTTCGTTTCGCAAATCTTTTTAACTTCAAGAGAGAGTGAAAGAACTGTGAGTGAATTTCGGGGTGATAGGAGTGACTCCGCTTCATCGCGGCATCCGGTTGTTGATTCATTTCCTTTTTACGGCACAACACATCATTCATTGATGAGTCTCAACCTAAGAATAGCACATTAATGTCTCCCAAAAGAAGAAAAACAAAGAGAATCGAGCTCTTGGGAGTTTTACTCTCCTGAAATCTCGAATGTACCAAGAATGGAAGTTCTGAAGGACGGCACGAGTTTGTGCGGTCAAGAAAAAGAACGTTCTTGAGCAACGGCTAGAAGAAGGTGAACTCAGTCGTGGCTCATGCGCTCATGACGTCAAGAAGACCAACGGGAATTCGGCGTGTTTGTCAAATGAGGGCATATTTATGAGAAGAGAAGGAGACGGAGAGCAGGAAGGGGGGGGGTGTTGCATTTGGTGGGACATTTCGTGGCCGTATGTGTCTCTATGTGTGTGTGTGTGTGTGTGTGTGTGCGCAGGTAGCTTTGCACACGGACGGATATGTGTGTAAGAGTTCTGATTTCATGAATGTGTTTGCTGTATCTTATTAGATTTTCTGCGGTTTACATGAACCTCGAGCTGGGAGGGAGGAATGGAATGTATGAGAAAAGTCTAACACACACACACACACAGACACACACACACACACACTGAGATATCATTCTTCAACAAACGAAAAAGTGAAATATTCAGCAAGCTGCTGTGGTTTAAAAGGAATAAAGCATGCCGTTACAGGAAACTGATCAACAGTGATCAGCGGTAAGATGGCGAGCCGTGTCGCCACAGCAGTAGCACTGTTAAAGGAAAACAAACTAAAAAGACAGAATGATTTACAGGAATACTTGTTGTGTACGACACATGAAAGTCATTTGTGATGATTGTGTGTGTGTGTGTGTGTGTGTGTGTGTGTGATGAAAGTGTTTTCCCGGGAGCCACGCGACTCCCAGGCCTCCGCACCAGAACGCTCGCGTCACTGAATGTCTCTCTAATGATAACAGTGGAATATAAATATTAAAAACTTCCTCCAGTGTTTCAAAGCTGAGGTCAAGGCTATCGGCGGCCCTCGATTCTAGTGAACATTTTAAAATAACAGACTTTTTCAAGAAATTTGTGGGAATTTTCTGTTAGAACAAAGAAAGCAGTTTTCATGTGCATTTGAGAATTCAGTGCAATCATTCCCTCCCACTCATCCTCTATATAACATCGCAGGGGACTCGGGGCACTGGGCAGAGGGGTACACCCTGAACACGGTGCCAATCCATAACAGCGCACACACACACACACTCACTGACAGACTACGGGCAATGTTGAAACGCCAGTTAGTCGACTCTTTATGCCTTTGGACGGTGGGAGGAAACCGGAGGACTCGGAGGAAACCCACCAAGCACGGGGTCCGGAGACATGCAGATTAGGCTGGGTGGCGTTCCCAAAGTGTGTGTGTGTGTGTGTGTGTGTGTGTGTGTGTGTGTGTGTGTGTGTGTGTGTGTGTGTGTGTGTGTGTGTGTGCCCAAACATTTGTACTCCTGGGATAGGCTGTACAGGATAATTGGTATAGAAGATGAAGGAATGAATGAATATTCTATTATGTTCTAATCTTTTTTTTTTATCTTATTCTAATCCTTGTCTATTCTATTCTGCTTCGTTCTGTTCTATTTTGTTCCAGATGGTATATGGTTTTCTTATACAAAGAGTACTGAGCAAATGTCTTGACACCCCCCACACACACACACACCATTTGTTCGAATTTTGCTACCAGAGATCCAGACTTTATTGCATTGATTTTCTGTCTCTCATTATTTTCACTCCCGTCCCTGTACCTGAGGAGTGTCGGAGGAATGTGTTGTATTTGTTAAGCCACACAGTGACCTATGAATCATTCCAGCATTTAAAAAAAACATCTAACTTACGGCGTGAACCAGTGAGAAACAGGAGCAGATGATGACAGACGATCAGGCCGGTGATCAGTATACTGCTGATGCTGAATGGCTGGAACAGACGAGAGGACTTTTAAATTGTACCTTTAGGCACATTGCAGCCTGTCGCAGTAAAACATTTCATCTCCATTGTTTAATTAGATTTTATTTAAGATATAAGATCTGAATAACGATGACGGTCCCACTTAATAACCTCGAGGATGGGTCTGGACTGTTTCACCAGAAAACAGTGACGGCTCTGTGGCGGCTCGTGGCTGCAGTTGCTCGATCAGTGGACGGCCGGTAACCTAAACAGCGTGGACTTAACTAATCTTAACTAACTTCCTGTCATGCTATTGTGCTTTGACCATACAGCATTTAATTACAGAAGGATTTATTTAAGAACAGTGCTATCTGCTAGCACCCAAGTCTGTTTATTTTACGGATAAACATTAATGTTTCGTATTCTAATCTGTTTAGTCTAATTCTAATCTACTTTAATTTATGTTCTTTAATTTATGCATATCAGGCGATGATGCATTCTGTATTGCTGAATTCTGTTCTGTGTCCTATTCTATTCTTCTCTTCTATATTGTGTTATATTGAGTTCTTTACTCTTTTATTACAAAATAGCTTTGTGTGTGTGTGTGTGTGTGTGTGTGTGTGTGTGTGTGTGTGTGTGTGTGTGTGTGTGTGTGCCCATAATGACTGGAATATGTAACAATATTTGGCATAGCATTTAAATATTCTACAAGATTAAAAGTGTGTGTGTGTGTATGTGTGTGCGTGTGTGTGTGTCTGCGTTTGTGAGCGTGTGTGTGAGCTTTGTGTGGGTGGGTGAACATCAAGTCCCACAGTGACACACAATAATAACTTGCATATGCAGAAAAGTGAAGAGGGGAAACGCACGAAACGAGTACAGGGAAAGAGAGGACGACAGAACAAGATGGTAAAAGTTACAAGAATAGGATGAGGGGGGAAAAGTGGAGGATCGGGAAGGCGAGTGTGGTGAAGGGAGGGAGGGAGGGAGGGAGGGAGGGAGGGAGGTTAGGGAGGTAAAAAACACCACGGCTCCAGTAAGGCGGCGGGACTGGGCAGGTTGATGAATGTGCTGGGCTTCAGCATCGCTGCCACCCCTGAGCTCGCGAAGCTTCGCCACAATGACTTACAGTCTCCTGCCACCTCCACACGCCAGCCCTCCAGCCCTAATCTCTACCTCCTCTCTCACTCTATCTCTGTCTTTCTCCAACACTGCACGTCTATCTAAAAGTTTCTGCACTGCTACAACCCCCCCCCACCCCCACCCTCTCCCTCTCTCTCTTTCTCTCTCTCACACACACTCTCTCTCTCACACACACACACATGACTCAGTCGGTCCAGCACATACGCTGACCCATGACTCAAACTTTCAGCAAAAAATGGTTCATGTTTCAGAGCCACGGTCATGACGCAGTGCTTTTTTTCCCCCCTAAATATTCTTCTGCCAAATAGCCGCTGAATTCTGCCGCCTGATTGGCCGGAAATCAGAATGTTTATGTTAATACTCACCAAATTATCGTTTCTATAGTAACAGCGACACACCTAACTTGTATATAGTTATATATTTGAGACATTTTAAATGAAGAGACTTTTCGAATCTTTGTTGTAGTGAAGTTTTATGGTGTAAGAAGATACTTCGTTAACATTTTTATGGAAGGAGTCTCCAGTTTTAGAGCTTCCCAACGTGAGCTTGCGCTTTGTGATATCTCAGGAACACGATGAGTGAAAGAGAGTCACAATAAAACAGAAACACAATAAAAACTTGCTGTGGTAAAAAAAAGGAATAAAACACTTCCAGACATGCAAGTCTCCTGTAAGAGAAATTTAGCAAGGAAAATGAATAGTTTTAATAATAATTTGAGAAATAAACTGAAAATAACTCAAACCTACCAGCACTCCGATTATCCGGAAGTCATAAACAGAAGTCTTTGGATATCTGCAAACAAAATTTGGACCGATACTCTAAGAAAGGTGTATCTACATGGTGCGTTTAAGTTTCTTAAAGAGAATCATTACCTCTGACGAGACATGGATTCATCACTACGTGCCTGAGAGTATGGAACGGAAACATCCTCAATCACCGAGCGAGAAAAACCATCAGCTGGAAAATTCATCAATGCTTACAGTTTTCTGGAATTCTCAAGGGCCAGAAATATTGGAACATTATCAGGAGAATGATTCCACAATTAACAGTGCTACAGTGAGACACTTATTGAGAGAGAGAGCTGAAGCCTAAACTTCGGATTACACGCACAGGACCGCTATCCAAGGGCGTCATGATCTTGCGTCCGCACGCTTCTGCCCACATTGTCTTCGTTTTGAGAAGTTAAAGCATCCTCCCTATTGTCCTGATCTCGCTCCATCGGCATTTGTTCCCCCGAAAGCAGCCCTATCAGGACAAAGATGCGCTCCTGATGAAGAAGTACATTCGTGGCTCGCAGCTCAGACTAAAACATTTTCAATGAGGCAATACGAAAGCTTGTTGACCGATGTGCAATATGTTTTGAAAAGCAAGGAGATTATGTTGAAAATTTTATGCATTTGCAAAGTTCATTCAAATAAATTCTACAGCCAAAGTGCAAGTAATTTTGGACTCACCGTCCTAATTTAAAATTGCTAGCAAGAAATCCATAATACTGATTTCGTCTTCTGATTAGAGTCGAAACAATCTTCTCTTTCTTCTTGTAATGGCTGGATCTTTACTTGGTAAACACGTAACACAGAAACGACTTCAACCAATGAAATAAATTCTGACCAGAAGTCACAAGCAATAAACGTTAGCTCTGGATAATAGCAATTAGCTTGCGCTCAGGATGTAGTTATGGACCATTAAAGGGCTTATAAAATCTTGAGGAAAACAACCGGGCCATAAACCTGGATACCTGCTGTTTAAACAAATTACACATTGTTCATATTCGTCACAGATTTGTACCATTTTCGTAATTATCAGCATTATTACTTTGTTCTGCTAATTTCCAGTCGCGTAATTCCGTCTGCTTGCGTTGCGGTAGGGCTTGACTTTCTGAATTACCAGAACATTTTTTCCACCACAGGTCTAGGATTTAAAAAAAACTCGGTACAACCTAAAACTTACTGCTCGGACATAGAAGCTTTTTCGCAGCTGTAACTTTTCAAGCTACGCATGATGTAATGCAGCTACAGCCAGAGGCCTCTTAGCTAGCAACATGACAAGATGCTGAGGAAAAATTGTGAAAATTGGTACAAGGCATAATGAAGAGATTTAGCTTTTCCATGCTTGTTCAACATAGTTAGCATTGCTTAACTGAAAAACAACAATCATTGGAAAAAAATACATTTTTAAGTCACATTGTTTCCAGAAACGTCTACCTAGATAGATTTGTTTTTGTTTAGTTTTTTCCTCTACACATTTTACTGTAGGAGGAATTTGTTAGCTTAGCTAATAAGCTATGTTAGGCTACGTTATTTTGAAAATAGTTCAGCTTATTGCGCTTATTGTATCTTAGCCATTCAATTGTTCCATTGTTTGCACTTTCTTTTATTATTTCCTTTGACTCTTTGCTCAAGAGTGATCTTAAGCTGGGGTAATTTTTTATCCATTTCAACTTTATTCTCGAAATGTTTTGACATGCTAACGCCTAGCTGCTTGTGTGAGCATTTTTTAAAATAATGTTTATACATGTTGCGTGTTTCTCAGGATTCACACAGAGCACTATAGTGTGTAGTCACCTTGCCAGTCATTTATAAGCACACCTAAAATGTCATGAATCAACCAATGAGTCAAATGAAGTTTTTATTCTTTTAATGAATTTTTATGTCTATCCGTAACCTTGAATAATAAGTACAATGATTTAGTGGAAGTCTTCAGCAGAGCGCTTAATTCTTCTGAACAACCCAAACACACAAAATCAAAGCGTGCTTTGAAAGCCAAAACAGCTTCTATACCACCACCTACACCGGCACCCCCCCCCTCCACCACCAGCCCATCCCTCTGTCCTTTCTCTGACTTCCGGTCATGTCCCCATCCCCTCACCGTGGGACATTCCTCTGAAACACAGCCCTGTTGTGCCGGGGCTGCGCGCCGACAGACTCTAGGAGGTTTACAAGCACGACCTAGACTCCCCCGCTGAGAGCCGGTCTCCACAGCCCCGCTCCCAGGTGACACATAAAACACTCTCACTGCTCACGTCAGACCGGCCATTAACGCTTTCTAATTGCAGAGAAGTGGATTCATCAGTGATTGAAGCGATTTAGATAATTGGGGCTAATTGGCGTTTTATATCGTGCTCCGTTGTGATTGGGGTTGCAAGGTCGATTGGGAAGTTTCGGACAATTGGCTCTTAGATGAAGGGTTATTTAAAAAAATATTAACTGGATTCTCTGGTAAAAGTTAAACCAAAATGTGTGTCTTAAATTTGACAAATACAAAACTAAAAGTAAAAAAAAAAAAAGATTTTTGTTACAGGTAAATTAGTTCTTCAAAGGAATCAAAGGAACATGAGGAAACATTACCAAAAACTTATTATCTTACATTGTCTTATGCTAACTGCTAATCTATTATTGAAATTGTAATTTGTCTGAAGCTAAGTGTAACATTTTGAGTTTGTCCTACTGCTAAATGCTAATCACTTCACCCACAACTAACTGTTCTAACATTATTATTGTTGTTTTTTTTTTTTTTTACATTTTGAGTAACATGTTTTTACATTAATTATTTTTATTTGGAGTTTTATTTAGAGTTAGCTAACTAATAGATATAGCTAATTAAACATTTAGAGCCCATTCGAGGGTTTGCTAATCTTTTCCCTACATGACTAGCTGTTGTAAGGGAAAATATGTTTAGAATTTAGCGTCCAACCCCTTGCTAATTGCTAATCACCGCAGATTTATCAGTCATGAAAACTATAACATGAAATACAGGTTTTTATTTGTTTGTTTGTTTGTTTGTTTGTTTGTTTGTTTGAGTGATGTTTAACACCTTCCCTTTGCTAACCGCTAAACACATCACATTCCACATCACATCATTGCGCTAACTAGCCGTACTAACAAATCACGCCATGTTCGAGGGCATTTTTGTTTAGCCTTTATGCTCATTAGCAACAGCATTATTTCTAATCTCTTGCATGTCTCCTAGCGTGATAATACTATCATTGGGAAGTGATTATGTAAGTATTAATTAATTGTTCGATGATGCTGTCACCCTCATGCTACTTTTGCCTGCAATGTAAGTTGCCTGAACTTTTTCTTACTATCTGTGCTGAGCAAATGTATTACATGAACAGGACAAAAAACAACAGGGAACAAAAAAAAAAGGCATGGGAAAAAAAACAAAAAAAACAGGCATAAATACTTTGTTGCTCCCACCTCTGTTACTTTAAACTTTAGATCCCCTGGAGATCCCTTTAGCCCTCCTGGAGATTGTGGATCTGTGCAAACGCCCCCTTGATCTTGAGTATCCTGATTCTGGATGCCATTAAGATCTGCAAATTTGTTATCCAGCCCCAGAGATACCATGTAATAGCTTGAAATCCACTCTCTGAACAAGGCGACTTGTTTCTTCTTTTTAATAAAATGTTTAAATACATTATAGAGAGCTTTGCTTAATACAACATGTTGAGTGAACAAATTCCAGGAGGAATACAGTAACTGCTGCATAAAGTCCATAGCAGCATAACATATATTTCCTGTTCCTTACTTATGACATATAATAACAGTGAATACAGGGAACCGCTAATTGTTATACGGCTAATATTTAGTGAGAGAGAGAGAGAGAGAGAGAGAGAGAGTATACGCAACATGACGCATTCTCTAGACACACAGTAAAACATTTAAATCAGACATTGAATGATTCCTTTTATAGCCATTCAGTTAGACAGCCACAGCACGGCTGGCTGTTTTCCCAGCCTGCACTGTTAATTCCAGGTTATTTAAATTTTTCTATGCAACATCATCAACTATTTAAAATGAAAAAGCTGTGGGGGCGACCTTTTATCGGCGAAGGGAAAGCTGGCCAAAAGGAGTCTTTGCCAGTTTTGACTGTGTGTCTGCTGCTGTCATAAACTTAAACACCACCCATGCTAACACTATGAACACGGTAAGGCTCCAGAAACAATCTAGTACAAGTAGCTTTTGTGAAAATACTTTTTTATGCGGACGTAAAAGTGTGACTTTTGATTGTGCAGGATAACAGAACACAGTTCTGAGAGTAAAGACTGCCTTTATTTCTTTATATAATCACCATCAAGGTAGAACATTTCTCAGTACGCTGGAGTCATGATCAGACTGTCTGAAACGCTGGCCTCCCAGGAATTCCTTTAATGGCCCAAACACTTGGAAATGGTTCAGGAGTGTATGGGGGACGTGGCAATAACTCCCAGCTGAGTTCCTGTAATGTGCAAGTGGTTCTGGTGAATGATTGTGTATGTGAATGATACAGTTGCCACAGACAGATGTATCTCTCCCGAAAGTTATCCATTAATTTTCAAGCAACAGGTGCTGAATGTTTGTGAGAACAACGGCAGTGAGCTCCGAGCCACCTCGACCAGGACGGCCATTAACGGGCGTATGCCCTTCTTTAAAAGGTTTGCACCGTTAAGAGTCTTAGGGTCTTCCCAATCGGTTTTTACACCTTTATTCACCAAACGTTCCATAACAAGTCCTGGTTTGACAAGAACATTCTTCATGGTTGTGGAGAAATTGATTGTTGGAATTAGTATTTACAAATATCCCGTTTGAAGCAGCATAATCATGGAGATGATTGTCGGCCATGATGTGTTGTCGTCTATCCACCTTAGGGTTTAACGCAGTGAGATGCTTTTCTGCTTCATGCTTGTAAAGAGTAGCTGTTGAATTTAAGTATAAACATCACAGATGCATAGAAAAAGACACAAAACATTGACACTAAAGACGCCACCATTTTCCTTTGTCGTTTATACGGAGCATATAACATAAGGTCCCAGTTTCAGGCTTTTTTTAATAGAACCCCACAGTTTGACCCATCAGAGTCAGGAATTCACCAACGCTGTGCTTAACTGAATTGCAGAGCTAGGAAACATCGTAGAAACGATGCTGCTGTGAGCGATCAGCCACTTGTCCCGGAGTGTAGACGTGTTTAGCCTGGATGAGAACTATTGTACAAGCATTAATGGGAACCAGATGTTCAGCTTGTGTCCTCAGAATAAATGGGTCTATTGGGAAGCCGGGCTGAGTCTCGAGGGACATTCCTTACACGGCCCGAGCTGATTGGTCTGCGCTGAAACAACATGGCCAAGGTAAACTCTGATTTGAGGGGAGATGGTATTTGTGTGCGTGTGCGTGTGTGTGTGTGTGTGTGTGTGTTGTGGATTGGACTGGGGGAGGGTGCATCACTTTTGGACAGAGGAGCCTAAAATAAATCGTTAGGGCTAAAGGAGGAGCTTAGCTCATCCTCTAAGGAAAACACTGGCTCTCGCCGAGGGACTGACATGCGTGATGACTGTGGCGCCAGACGAGAGCTGACTGCGGCCTACTTTCTAGGGCTTCATGGGAAACGGGGAGCATCGGCAAGCCGAGCTGCTTTCGCACTGATGTCACACAAATCTGCAGGGCTTTTTTTTTTTTTTTCCCAGCGCATTGTTTTAAAAGTCTCCTTACCACTCGTATGTGGTTTCATTGCTATAATAAGCACAGTCCCACGACGTTTATTAAAACAATATGCGAGGAATAAAACCATTGGCGTCGTGCTGTTATGGGAAATTAATCAGTACCAGGCCTTTGCGGTGAAACTGGGTTACTGTCGAAGATTAAAACTATCCACAAAGACCCTGTTATGGATGTTAAGAAGCCCTGAGACTGGAGAAGGTTTCACCGGATTAACAATTATCCTTCAATATAGTGCAAACCTGGGATGTGCTTAGTCAGGTTAAACAATTCAACAGCGCTATAGAGTACTGATATATTTTATTCAATAACAGAATGATTTAAAGCTTGTTGAAAAAGCCGATCCTGGTGCCAAGCCGGTTCGTTCATGAGCATGAGGACGTCTCAAAGATCAATATTTAATATGAGATATGGATCGTCTCAGGTTCACCTGAAGGTCCATTACCTTCAACAGATAATTAGCAAATGTTTCATACTCGTTACTGTAAGATTTTGTATTTATCACTCTTGTGATTTATGCTTGTTCCAAATCTGATGCAAAGAAGCGATGAGTTGACGTTGCATTGATATAGATACCGATGTCTGATACCAACAGAAAGTCCCAGCGATCTGGATGTATTAGGGTTGCTTAGTGGTCTACAGATGAGAAGCACATGGGTTCAAACCCCTGCACCATCTAATAGCCCTTTTCCACCAAGGCGGTTCTGGGGCTAGGTCTATTTTTAATCAATTTTGAACCAGTTCTTTGTTTTCAGACAAAAAATCCGGTTCCATGGTGGCACTAACATTTTTCTGGGCTAGAACAAAGAACTGCTTATGTCAGCTAAATGTTTGTGATCGTCGTCTTGAAAAAATGGACTTTCTACGCAGAAGGAAAGCTTCCTAATAATGATAAAGCCAGGAGAACTGCTCACCAAGGCCATGTTGAAGTTCGCCATTTTCTTTGTTGTGCTTGCTGCTAACATTTGTTTACTGCCGTTAGCATTACCGCTAGCATTGACGCTAGAATTGTTGGGAAAGTACAGACACACATGGAAATATGGGGTGACATAATGTTGTGACGCTCTAGCTTCTGGAAAATCAAAGATAGTCCTTAAGAGGTTCGCTATTGAACCGACCCAGAACCGGCACTAGAACCAGACATGAACTAGTACCTGGTTCATTTTGGTGGAAAAAGGGATTAATCTGCCACTGCTGAGCCGTTGCACCAGGCCCTCAATCCTCAAGCCCTCAACCCTCAATTGCTCAGAGATAAATGCCATAAATGTAAATGCTAATGTATTGCACGGTTTATAAAAAGCAGTGCTCACAGGTACAACATGTGCATATTTCTCCAATACAAGTAACCTGAAGCGCTCTTACAATGTCGCGCGGAGTCATATTAAGAGACCGTTCATTAAAAATGAGGTACGAAATTACTCTCAAGTGTGAGGAAGTGATTTTGAGAGTGGTTCAGTTCACTGATCTCTGCATTTCTTGGCATTTTAAACGATCATTCTGACCATCCTGGTGCTTTCTATTACACTGCAAATGTCTTAAACATACAGTAAGACTCAACACAATGTAGCAGCATCGGGATCGAGATAAGAATCCCCCTCGATCAAAGAGAGCTCTAGCAACATTCCCCCCCCCGCGCCCCCCGGCCGTGTACAACAGCAGCTCCACCTGCACCACTGCTGCACTATTATCTCACTATTAGAGCTGAGTGATTAGCACGAGGCCTTTCCGTGTCCAGTGCCACGTCCGGTGGCCGCCGGACGCTCGCGGCTACAAAGCGCAGGTCTAAATCGAGAAAGCGCCTCACCGAGCACAATAGCTGGAAAGCAGGAGCGTGGCGAGTTTTTCCTCTGTCCACGGGGGTGGAGGGCCCTGTTTTTGTAAGCACTCGCATCCTGTGAAAGTCCCCTCGTCCAGACAGGGACCTCCACCTGCTCATCAGGACGCAATTAAACGGACGCTGATCCCGAATCAGCCCTCGTTATTCCGACCCTCGAGTAGGCGCTGAGCATTTTCTCTCTCTCTCGTCCCTCAGCCCGAGGGCCCGTGCCGCGCTGCCTCCTTCCACGACTCCCTCCCTCGCTCCTTCTCTCCCTCCTCCCTCGGCTGCTCATTTGACTGGCGCCAGTGCTCAATGGGGCCTGCACTTTGATTATTTGTGTTAACAGTTAATTTAGCACCACAGACACATGTGCCAAAGTTGCCTCCACTTCCCAATGTATCACCAACAAATGTGACTTTTATGAGTTCTTTTTCGCAAAAAAAAAAAAAAAAGAAAAAAAAGAGCCAGACTTCACTTACACACTCTCTCTCTCTCACACACACACACACACCATCGAGCTTTTCCCCTCCCACCGGCGTCGGCCTAAGCCTCCGCTGACCGACAGCCTCCTCTAACGCACGCAAACACCGACCCCCCCCCTCCCTCCTCCTCCTCCCCATTTCCATAAAAAAAAAAAAATAACACATACACAGAACCTTAATCTTTTCCACATCTAGCATGAGGGAGTTATTTCAAGCTGCTCTGTTCCTTAGTGTTTGCATTATCAGGGATACATTTCATGTCAGAGCTGCAGAAGTTCTCGTACCCTGAGCGCTCACACGCTCTGGAGGTAATAGGAGGAAATTTCGCTGGTTTGCTTTCACAGCGAGACCTCTTCTGGTTTTGATCAACGATTATGAAATCTGCGAGGAAACGATCTCGTTTTTTAGTGACGCCCCGTAAAACGGATTTCGGGCTAAAGAGGCGAGGAGAGATCATGGTTTACGCAAAAAAGAAAAGAGAGAGAATAACTTTTAAGTGATTAAAATGTCAGAAGTAATACGTCGTTGTACTGTACGTCGCACGTGAACCGAAGGAAAACCACGTGACGACGTGCTAATAGAATATGAGAGAATGTGAAAAATCAACCACATGGAAATGATGCATTGAGAGAGAGAGAGAGAGAGAGAGAGAGAGAGGGGCTGGAGGAGATCAGGTCCACTTACATGAGACAATGGTTTTGGCGTCTTGTGCAGCGTATTTAAATAAAGTTGAACGGGATCCCAGCATGCCTTGCGGCGCCAGCTATAATAACTCCCGGCGTCAGTGTTTAGGCAAAAGCCGTTCTGATTTTACAATTTTTTTATTATAACATCATGTCATTTTTGTTTTCGATTCCAAGATGGCCGATGTGACTGAATCAGGCTTTACTCCTGTACATTACAGCACCGTCTCTCCAACCCATGTTCAGTCACATTCGCTGAAATTATGAATAAAATTGTCCCTCGGTGGACGTGGTGGCATTGGTCATGGTGAAGGTGGCCAGGGTCTACAGGATGCAGGACAATACAGGGAAGGAAAGAGGAGGCAGCAGAGCGCCGGACAAGGTGAACCTGTCAACCTGCCCCGCCCGGACACTGCCTCCGCAGCCAAAGCACAACCGGAGTGTGAAATGAAACACAGCCGCACGGAGCCGGGCGTACGGGACTGCACCCCGGTGACAGACCGCTGGACACCACGTGAGGACGGAGTAAATCACTCCATGTTGTGCTCTAACAGGAAAACTAATCAACCCCTTTCGACCAATCAGAATTCAGAATTCGGTACTAAACACAGTAACGGCGTTTCATAGCCGAGCTCTCCCTCGTGGACGGCACGAGGCACTGGAGGTGAGGCGCGGGGCTCGGACCCCTGCTAATGTGTGCTCGGCAATGAATCGTGAAATTACTGGAGCTCGTTTAAAGAGCTCTCATGGCAGATCCACACTAGGAGAGAGAGAGACAGAGAGAGAGAGAGAGAGAGAGAGAGAGAGAGAGGGAGAGAGGATGTTTCCATGGCTCCTGTGGCCTTGGAAGAGCATAGCTGTGGTGTGAGCTCATCAGTGCGGCCCGATTCTGCTTTCTCAGCATTGCTTCCTCCCAGACTTGCTATACCCATGTCCAGCTACAGCGTTAGGACGCCCCACCGTCTGTCTCTCTCTCTGTCTGTCTGTTTCTCTTTGTATGTCTCTCTATGTCTGTCTCTGTCTCTCTTTCTCTGTGTCTGTTTGTCTCTCTGTTTTTCTTTGTCTGTCTCTCTCCTCTATCTGTCTTTCTGTCTGTTTCTCCGTCTGTCTGTCTGTCTGTCTGTCTCTCTCTCTCTCTGTCTAACTCCCTCTCCTTCTGTCTGTATCTCTCTTTGACTGTCTGTCTCTTTGACTCTCTGTCTGTTTCTCTCATATTCCATATGTAATGCACTTTATTGTTGTTTGTCTACCTATCTGTCTGTCTGCCTGTTTGGTCGTCTATCTGTGCATCCATCAGTCAGCCTTTTTTGTCTCTACCTGTTACTCACTCACTCTCCCTCAATATATCTGTGAATGTCTATCTGTCTGTCCGCTTGTCTCTCTCTCTCTCTCTCTCTCTCTCTCTCTCTCTCTCTCTCTCCCTGATGAGAAATGTGAGAGCTCATGTTTCCACTCCTTGAAAAACAGAACCAATATTTTTAATGTGCACCTTTATTCACACACACACACACACACACACACACACACACAGAGGCATGCACATGCTCGCACACACACGTAGCTAGGCCGCAGCGTGCGCTTGTGTGTGGCTCCTCTTTTTTTGACTGGGCGCTAATTAAAAACATCCCGAGTGGTGTATAATGTGTGTGTGTGTGTGTGTGTGTGTGAGAGCAGCAGAGCCACTGAGTCTGCCCCTTCTCCCTCCTCCACTGAACAAACACCTCGCCATGCAAAGCCCTACACACAGCTTAGCTCTGCTGCTCCTCACCCCCGAGGGTTCATGTTTAATCCCCCCGCACACACACCTCACAGGCTCCCCCCTCGGTTACGCTCTGGGGTTCTGTCCCATCAGTGCAGGACGAATTTTGGAAAACTTGTCAGCATGTAGAACCATAAAGAACCTGGACTCTGAACTCCCGCTGCGTCAGGAGAACCTGGATACAGAAGGCCGGACTCATAACATTGGGTTCTTCCACGAGGTTCTGGGTGGTTTGGGGTTCTACTTAAACATTTTCTCCCATAAAAAGTGGATCTTGAACTTTTCTTTTTTTTTGCCCCTAGCTGCCTGATTTGTTCTTTGGTTAGAAACATTAATGTTTAAAACATTAATACATAAAATGTATTTTGGGTTAATAGACATTTAGAAACTTTCTAGAACCTTTTTTGACATAAAGTCATTAACTTGAAAATTAACCCGTTTATTTTTAGATTATTAAACTACAGGAGAACTGGAAGGTTAAATGGTTCTTTGGTTAGAAACTTTATCAAATAATTCTTGTTTGGAGGAGTTAGGCACTCTAGAGTTCTACATTTCTTTGAAAAGTGTTAAATCTAGAACTCCAAAGAGTTCTTTAATTCCATCAGTGATTAAGACACGTTAATTATTAAGTGAACGATTGGATCAGTAGAGCCCTAACTAAAGAGAAGATGGTTCTTTAGAGGAGTTTGGGATAGTTAAAGATTCTAAAGGTTCTAGAATCCTTTATTGGTATAATGTTGAAGTAATTCTTCGATTACAAGCACTGATTTGAGCAAACTAGGAAACTGCAGAAGGAGAAGAAAAGCGGTTTATTTGTGGGGTTATTTGATGGTTAAATGTTCTAGTGTTCTGTTGAAGACTTAAAAAATTTTTTTAAAATAAAATCTATAACTTTTCTGATCTGTTGTTGTTTTAAGAAGCAGTATTAAAAACAAACAAACAAAAAACAGTAAGGGTTCCTCATTCCAAAACAAACAAGTGAATGTCGGTAATATCGTGTGAATTATGGTCAGCGCCGGCACAAAGGGAGGACATGAGGCACTGCTGCCACTTCCTTTTGGCAAGGTCACAGAGACTGTGCTCAATCCCAAATATCTCCCTGCTCCCTATTTATGTTCACTACAAAGGACAGGAAGGTTCTATCATCTAGGAACAGAACCATTCAGAAGTCAGAAATTAGAGATAATTAGAGCAGCCAGAGCGTGTAGGGTCAATGTCTGACAGTACTGTAGTGCAGGGTTCGATCCGGAGCTTCACATGTTCTCCCTGTTTCTGCATGGGTTTCCACCAGATTCTCTAGTTTCCTTCACCTGAACTCACAGAATCTAAAGCTGTGCTGCCTTTGTGCCTGTGTGAGTAAGTGTGTACAGCATGGTGTTGTGTGATGGTTGTGTAAAGGATCATGGACCTACTGTGAGAGAGGTGCTGTGTTACAGTAACAGCTGTACAACACTGTGCGCACACTGCCATCTAGTGGCGACTGTAGGAAAGGTCAACGCAGGGAGCATTTTATACATCAAAGGCGTTTAGTCTTCCTATATTGCTATAAAAATCAATGTAAATATTAAGTTATAAAAGCAATTAACAAATAAATAAGCAAATTCTGTGTTAAACATTTCAAGTAAATTTATTTTATATAATAATAATAATAATTATTATTATTATTATGATTATTGTATGCCTTTGACTATTTTACTATTATTATTATTATTATTATTAT
>JAQQZT010000033.1:2436686-2457929 GCA_030068275.1 Clarias platycephalus | reverse complement strand
TTATTGTATGCCTTTGACTATTTTACTATTATTATTATTATTATTATTATTATTGATGATAATAATAATAATAATAATAATAATAATAATAATAATAATAGTAAAATAGTCAAAGGCATACAATAATCAAATATTTTTAGCATTAACTATTAGATTATAAAATGAACTCAATAAATAAATAAGTAAATAAAATGTAGGGACATTTTTTTTTTTAACATTTCCAGTTTTTAAAAATGGTAATGTACTGTTAAAATAAAAAAAATTGTATCAGGTATTGTTATAAAGTGAACTCTAAATAAATAAATATGTAAACATTCCCAGTTATAAAATGGTCATTTATAGTCACGCGCTGAGTTTAATGCAGTGGCGGTGACGTAGGTAGCCACGTGACCTGACGCGACGCCGCCGTGCGCTTCTGGATTCGGCTGGAGAAGATGGCGGCCTCCTCAGGTTTGTCTTCCCGATGTGTGCAAAACCAAGAATAAACGCTTCGATCCGCTTTTTGAAAACGATCCCAGCAGGAAGCCTCGTGTTTTTAATCAACCGAACAAATAAATATAAACCGCGGCGTGTTGTTGGATCTACGTCGCGCGCGCGGGGGTTTGGCGTTGTGTTTATGTAGTCCTGAGTGGAGCCTGGGCGCGTGCGCTAATTTTAGCTCAGTCACTTCAGTCGGTTAAAATTATTTATCACGAATCTAAGAAAAATAAATGATAATAAAATATAATGATCGATTTGACACGCGTGTGGGTAGGAATCGATTTAGTGACAGGAAGACTCGTGGGTAAAGTGGCTAGCTAACGGATTAGCAAAAATAAAAATAAATACAGGGCGGGTTACTCTTAGCCTGGGCTAGCATGCTAGCGTGTGTGTCCTAGTTAGCCAGGTTAGCTGGTGTCAGCAGTGCGTGCCTGTCAAAAGATTTATTCTTTTGTTTAAATTATTAAAGTAGATACATTTACCAACTGTTAGATGTTTAAAAAATCTATCCGTCCTCCATGCTAGCTAGTCCGAGCTGTGTGTTAGCCGTGCTGTCTACGGCGTCGAATTATTCTGATATCGCGTTTAGAATATAAATTAAACATTCGTAACACACACAAACGCCTTTATGTTTATGTAAGGTGTTTTTTCTTTCTTTTTTTTTTTCAATTTAATTGTATAGCTTTTGAATGGATTTTAATTCTCAGTGTGGAACGAGTCAGGTTCCTGGACGTTAGCAGAAATTTAAGGAAGTGATCCGCATCTCATTTAGCAGCCACACACTCACACTCTGCTTGTCCAAAAAAGGGCACCATTTCAGATGGGCTCAATTTATTAGGCCGCATCAAGCAAAGAGAATTACTACGAAGATTTGTAATGACTGGAGGTGGGTTAATAATCTGTAAGGATAGTGCTGAACAGAGTGCTGGATGTCATCTGAACAGAGATGCGGAAGTTGCCTGGTAAAATCTCACTCATTTTTGCAGCAGTAAAACTAACAGCAATGTGTAATAATGAAAGTGACGAGAACTCTCAGGATTGAGACTAAACAGCTTTAAAAAAAAAAAAAAACACTTGTTAGTGAGCTAGAAAGCATAAAGATTGGATGAAGATGAGTTCAGACTGATCTTATTCCAGAGTGATGGGCGTGTCAGTGTAAGAAGGGAAGCGCATGAAGTGATGCACCCATCATGCATAGTGTCCACAGTACAAGCCTCTGGAGACAGTGTTATGATCTTCTGTTGCTCAGGTCTAGACTCAGCAACGTTATGTGGAAATAAAATGAAGTCAGCTGACGCCTGAATGTACTGAATCACCAGGTTATCACATCTATGGAGTTTTTCCATCCCTAATGGGACGGCCATATTCCAGGACTCAGAGTGTGAAATAGTGGCTCTGGGTGCATGAGGAATCATTTACACAGATGGACTACACACCACAGCCTGTGTCATAATCAAATTGTAATCAAAGCTTACAGGTGGTTGGGTGAGATCTTAGAGTGTGTGACTTTCTTTTTTTTATTTGGCCAGGCAGTGAGATTATGCATAATTTAAGTCATCTGGAAGGTTACAAATGCAAATTATTGAACAAAATTTTGCAGCATACCTAAACACTTTATCTTATAAACACAGTGCCGCATTGGTAACGCTGTGCCGCTGGCTGCTTCAGTGACAGTGGAGTCTTCATTTTATTATTGTTAAAATTGAAATTAAATTATTTTTTAATGTTTTTAATCATATTTGATGGATATGATAACTTGAAATGTGAACTGAATACGAAGTTGATGGTAAATTAAAGAACAAATAAATGAATAGCTAACTAAATAAATAAATAAAGTAGCTAGCTAAAAACGTACTTAAAACTGTACTTAAATAATAAGAATTTTATGATCATGAGAACTCAATGTTGCTTATAAACCTGTAATGTAGGGCTGCAACAACTAATCGATAAAATCGATAATTATCGATGATCAAATTAGTTGTCAACGAATGCCGTTATCGATTAGTTGGGCTGCGCACGTTATTGAGGAGCGCGACCACAAGATGCACAAATACACAAGATACACAGCCGCTCGCGCAATGGCAGTTATAAAAGCGTCTGCAGGAAAAAGCGCGCGCCCCAAGTCCTCCAAGGTATGGGAGCAATTTACATTAAACTTCTCTAAAAAGACGGTAAATTCCATCGTAACCTGCGCGCTGTGTAAGACCGAGCTTTCATGGCATGGTAGTACCACAGTCATGCACGAAAACTTAAAAAGAAAACATTTTGGTGTTCCGGATGGCGAAAAAAAACTCCGGGTCAGTAAAAACTGTATCTCTTCATCGTGTAAAAGTCGTGTAATAGTTTAAGTGCTTTTGTTTAAACTGTTTGCTAACTTCGGGACAGTCGCGCAGATCTGTTCACTTGCTACTCGCTAGCATCATATTGCGCAATCACCTCATGAGCAATAGTGATTAGTTAAATGGCTCTACTTTAGATCAGCTTAAATTACACGGTTCGAATAACAGTAGAATATTACATTTAGTGATTGTTGTGGTTTTCAGCGAATGCAGATAACAGTACATTTGTGACTATTAGCATTTTGCATTTCTACAGTTTTTTTTATAGTCCACTACAAAGTTAACTTAACTAGCAAATCTGTTTTCAAAGAAAATTTACTGTTTACAGTTTATTGTTTTTATACACACATACACACACATACACATATATATGGTTTGCATTCGTTTCATATAGTATTTAAAGTATCATTTAAAATAGTGTTTTTTTGCTTTCAACGTAAATTTTGCAGTGTATTTAGATTATTTTTTTAAATGAATATGTTAGTGTAGATTTAAAAGAAACACAGGAAAAGACAAAATGTAAAGTTAAAAACAAAAGGTCAGAAAACAAGAAACAGTAAAAAAAAAAAAAAAAAAGGAAATCATGATAGTAATTAAATCAAAATAAAGGTGTCTTCCCCCCCCCATTTAAATTTCATGAAATAGTTTTGTCTATCAAACAATTTTCACATTGGGTCCAAGTTGATGTTTATAGGTGAGGAGGTTTTAATAAGCCGTTATGATTTCCACCATTGTAACCAGCTTTAACAAAAAAAAAAAACATAAATTACTGTGCCGTGTCATGAGAGAAACAAATGCAAAAAAAAAAAAACACAGTTCAGAATGTGTTAGTGTTTGGCTTTCTATTCTGAAAGGCATTTCTAATGGTTTCTATTAAAACCATTCAGACACTGATGGGACAGTGGGACTCGTTGGGTCAATGTCCAGTTGGATTTGATCTGCATGTAAATCATTCAGTGTTTTTGTTCAGATAAAATATAGATATGTAGATGATTTATCAACCCCAAAGGAAGTTCCAAAAGAAGTCCTCTGCTGCACAAATTTACCCTGGGTATTATCAGTATAAACAAAAACATGCTGGCTAGAAAGGTGCGCCATTTGTCCAAATGTGTCGATTTATTTTCTGGCATCTACGATTTACAGGTTTATTTACCATCAAAGCACATGTTCTGATGCATCATTGTTTCCATAGCAACAGCTGGTTTACTGGCATAAATGGAATGAAACGCTTTCGTTTTAACCATTTTTTTTCTTTGTTTTTTTAAACAGTATGACGATTGCGTAGTTGTTGACTCGTTTTTCACTGTTTTTGGTTTGTGCGCAGGAGTTAAAGTCCCACGCAATTTTCGTTTGTTGGAGGAGCTGGAAGAAGGTCAGAAAGGGGTCGGCGATGGCACGGTGAGCTGGGGTCTGGAGGACGATGAGGACATGACCTTAACACGGTGGACGGGAATGATCATCGGACCTGCGCGAGTATGCCTCTACACCTGTTTAAAAATGTATTCCCTTGGCTTTATTTAAAGTGCTTCCAAATTGTTCCCGATGATGTTGCCCTCAGTAGTTAAAAATGGTGGTGAGTGTGCAGTTCATTTTACCCAGAACTGGACAAATCGAGTCATTCGAAACGGAAAATTTTCCAGCATCAAGCCATGCCACTGAACTTCTTACAGCTCTCAGAATATTATACCCACACTCTGATTTAACCAGGCGTACGGTATAATAATCTTTAATATATTATTCTGCTTAGAGAATCATGGGTGTAGCAATTTACAGCACGATGTGTCAGGTAGCTTTAGATCAGTGTTTCTCAACATGTGGGCTGTGCAGGTAGTGCAGGTGGGTTTTTGCACTAAATAATTCATTTAACTTCAAATTAAAATTTTAAATGTTTAGTTTTAAATGAACTATTATGAAATATGTAATTACTTTAATCATATATAACAAATATATATATTTTTTTATTAAATATGTAGTAATAAATTTAAATAACTATGTTTTAAGTAGTATTCAAAACCAACAAAACAAGACAATGGGACTTGAAATGTTTCATCCCCTCTTGTCACGTGTGTGATTAAATTGTCCAGTGAGCTGCAGGTGATTTTCATATTCCCAGTCAGGCTGAGATATGCTTTGGATGTTTGAGCGTGGCTGCGCTTAGCCACTGCTTACGGGTAACAGTAAGTGGGTGAAATTTGTTTGGTGGATTTTTTGGGGGGTAAAAACATGAGCCTATTGGGAAAAAAGTGGGCGGGGCTAGTGTGTTCGATGGGTTAACAAAACATGGAGTAGCTGCTGATTTTGAAATAACGCTACACTGGAGTTTTGCCTCAGTGTTTTGTTGCCATATGAACATTTTTACTTTTTTAATTAATTGTTTTTTTTCTTTAAGTGGTGTGTGATTCTCTTTTGTCTTGCCGCCTGCTGTGAATTTCCTTCTAGCTTTATCGGCACCTGCGGCAGTCAGGGATTTCTTTTGTTCGGTCTTGCTAATGGTTTCTGAAACTTTGAAACTTTTAACTGCATGTTTCTACTTTATTTTCTTTAATTCTTTATAAGACTCTATGTAAGATCTGTGTCCTTGTGTACGTTCTGCCATCCTTAAAAAATATATTATTTTTCTTCACAGCAACAACTATAATGATGATAATGGGGGAAAGGTTTAAATATCTGAAATATATAATTAAAATGAATGAATTTCTTTTAAGGCATCAGTGAACAGTTTTTTTTTCTTTTTTTTCCCCACTTTAAACCATCACTGGTTATAGTTACCATGGCAACAGTCGAGCTCATTCCTGCCTGCTGGTGAAACGATGAACGAAGAATAAAAACTTTAAAATACTGAAATGCAGTAGATTTCGAGTGCATCGTGTAGTAACTGGTTTATTTCGAGCTGTTATATAATGTATGTCGCTCCTGCACACTTCTGCTCAGTGTGTTTCTTTGTCTTGCAGACTAATTACGAAAACAGGATATACAGCCTGAAAGTGGAGTGCGGCCCTAAATATCCCGAAGCACCACCGACTGTTAGATTTGTAACAAAAATTAGCATGAATGGAATAAATAATTCCAACGGGATGGTAAGTAGTCTCTGGGTTACTTAAAAATAATTATATATATACACATGTATTCTTCATGAACTGACATTGAGACAATGATTGACAGTTGCTTTAGTGATTCTGCAATTTCCGCATGAACTCATACCTTGGAAGTTCCGCCCCTTCATTTTATCTTACAGTATTAATTTTTCATGAACAGCTTGACAAACACTGTAGAACGTTTACAAAAATTCATGAATCTCAAAGCTGTTCAGTGGGATTTATAACATAACTAAGGAACCAAGTCCAAAACTCACCTTCTTTCACTAAACTGTAGCCAAGTAGGCGGTGCTCTCCTGGCGTCCACCGAACCCTGATTCATCAGTCAGGCTGCCAGATAGCGACGCATCATCATATCACTACAGAGAACCCGGTTACAGAGTCCAGTGATGGTGCTTTACACCAGCCCACACGTGACATTTCACAAAGTGATCTCAGGCTTGTGTGCAGCTGCTTGGCCGTGGAGACCGATTCCGTGACCCGCTTTAAAGGACAGGCGACCTTTATTCGCTGTGTGCTTCAGCATTTCGGCTCTGAGAGTTTGCGCGGCTTCGTGGTTGAGATGCTGTTGCTCTCAATCCTTTTATTTCACAGCAGTAGCCTACCTGACTTGTGGCAGGCATCCTCTGACATGCTCAAAGCCACTAAACTTTTCCAATTTTTCTCCCAGTGTTAGTATGTACAGACTGCATGCCGCTGTACATGCTTGGTTTTTGTGCGCCTGTTAGGAATGGGTGTGGCTGAAAAGTGTGTCTATATACTTTTGAGCTTTAGGATGGTGTATACATACTTTGTTACGGTACTGGTTGTTACAACCACATGCTTGGAGTTGGGAGTGGCGGAGGGAGGAGTTGCCACTTGTTTTAGTTAGAATGTGGACACGTGAAATACACATCGTTATTAATTCTTGTGCATAAAGTTTTTTTTTCTTCCTTAAAATATAAAATTTCTGAAGTAGGGCCTGAAATGTGCATCACTTTTTCTGTCTCATTCCTAAAACACTTGATTTCTGAGGTATGAGCATCTACACCACCTGTGTGCTGTGAGTGGAGTGGGCGTGGCTTAGCTCGGTGTCCATGCCAACGGGCACTCGCATACAGAGCTTCAACTCCACCGTAGACTTAAATAGGAAAGCGTTTCCTAAAAAGCATTCTTTCTTAAAAAGCGTTTCCCTGATGTCCAGACCTCTGTCTCAGAATCAATAAGTGCTAAAGCTTATGTTTTTTTTTATTTTTTACTTTTCCTGTATGTGAAGGGTAGGGTGTCTACTTTTAAATATGTGGTCATAAAAACAGTTTATTTGGCAGATTTCTTTCTCTGGGTGGAGCTACAGCGAGAGCCGCATTCATTCAATGAGAAAATCGGGTTCGTCCAAAATAAATAAAACAGAATTTAGAGTTTTTATTTTTATTCTCTACACAATAACATTTTCAATCGGGTGTATCAACATGAATTTTTATTTGTAATAATTTCCGAACAGTTTGATGTACAGGTGCATGTCAATAAATTAGAATATCATTGAAAAGTTGATTTATTTCAGTGATTCAATTAAAAAAGTGAAACTTTTTTTACACACAGGCTGATATATTTCAATTGTTTTATTTCTTTTTTATTTTGGTGATTATGGCTTACAGCTAACAAAAAACCTAAAATACAGTATCTCAGAAAATTTGAATATTACTTAAGACTGATTTAAAAAAAAAAAAAAATTTTTACACAGAAATGTTGGACTACTGAAAAGTATGAACATCAGCACTCAGTGCTTGGCTGTGGCTCCCTTTGCATGAATTACTGCAGCAATGCGGCGTGGCATGGAGGCGATCAGTCTGTGGCTCTGCTGAGATGTTACTGTATGGAAGCCCAGGTTGCTCTGATAGCGACCTTCAGCTCTTCTGCATTGTTTGGTCTGGTGTCTCGTATCCTCCTCTTCACAATACCACATAGAATACTCTACAGGGTTTAGGTTGGGCGAGTTTACTGGCTAAACAAGAAAAGGAATACAGCACAGTGGACTAACACCAGAAGATGACATGGCTCCCCAAAACACCACTGACTGTACAAACTTTACACTGGACCTCAATGCAAAGTTGACTTTCATCTAAAAAGAGAATTTTGACCCACTCAGCAACAGTCCAGTCCTTTTTGTCCTTACCTCAGGTGAGACGCCTCCAACGTTGTCTCTGGTTCAAAGAATGGCTTGATCCAACGAATGCGACAGTCGTAGCCCACGTCCTGGATGCGTCTGTGCGTGGTGGCTCTTGAAACACTGACTCCAGCTATTGACCTTTTTTCTTTCTTTTTTTTTTTTTTATAACAATATTTAAAAAAAAATTTGATTTGGGGTTTTCATTATCAATTAAAAGTGTGTAATTATATAATGAGTTTCACTTTACTTTTATTAATTGACTTACTGAAATAAATGATATTCTAATTTATTGAGAATATTTCCTTTTTTTTTCTTTTTTTTTATTATTAATTTGACCCAAAAAAAAAAAAAGTACTTTACAGCACACCTATTCATTTTCTATGGGACAAATCACTTAAAAAAATGTACAACTCACATTTGTACATGTATGGAAATTGAACAAAAATGTTGATTGTTAAAGGATTCTCATCACTAATTTTTTCCCCCCTCTTTGTTACAGGTGGATGCACGTAGCATACCAATTCTAGCTAAATGGCAAAATTCATATAGCATTAAAGTTGTTCTTCAAGAGCTACGGCGTCTAATGATGTCCAAAGAGAATATGAAACTTCCTCAACCGCCTGAAGGACAGACGTACAGCAATTAATTGTAAATGATTGTTTCTGACCATTTGTCTTAAAAACAAAAGGACAAAAAAAACAAACAAAAAAAAAAACACCTTACTCTATTAATCTCATGTCATCTGAGATAGCGAAAGAAAAAAAACATGCAACTGTTAAATTTGTTCACTCTGCACATGAACAGCCATCATTACTAAGGGCAGGACTGGAAGGAAAATAGTTTAGCTTCTGAAGAAAAAAAAAACGAAACCGTAAACGCGAGTCTCCGTGTGGAATCCACTTATGATGGAGCGCGCAAATTTTTTTTCTCCTCCGGTCATGTTAGGTCGAGTGGTATTGTTTTGTTTTTTCCCTCACTACATAGCCACAGAAAGAAGTTAATCTGGCAGGAAAAAAAGATCTTGCCTATAGAGATGCCTGTATGATAACGACAGCATGATTAGTTTGGAGGGAAAAGAAATAAAACATCAGCTTAATAAATTATCTGAATGATAGAAGTCTTTGTGACGATTATACTAAAGTGTGCCTGTAGTCTAGTAGTAGTTTCACAAACGGGGAGGAGTAGCTGGTCTTTTTTTTTATTTATTTTTTTTTTTTTTACTTGTATGACCATAGCCGTTGATTTCAGTATGCAATTTTTCTGTTTTAAACCAAACCATTCATTAACTTCTCTAGAAGACATCAGGTACATTTATAACATTTGATCATCATAAAAATAAAAAAAACATAGTGACCCTCTCTCTCTCTCTCGTTCTCTTTCCCTCTCCCTCTCACACTGTTTACTGTCCACCGTATGTACATGCCTAGCTCGTTGCGAATTGAACATGTGACTGTACGACGAAGTGATTCGACAAACATTTTGTGGCTTTTCCACATCACCACACCCTGATGTGCCACTTCAAGCGCCCTGCCCCCCACTTCCATCCATAATCCCTGCCTGAAAGTTCAACTGTAATCACTTATCTGCTCGTGAGCCTAATTTTTTTTTTGTTGAGTAATTGGAAGCAAGTACACTGTAATAACGAATAGCTAACATAGTCGATACTTGTTAATAAGCTATGAAAGCTTAGAGGTGTTTTTTTTTTTTCTTCTTCTCTGAAATTAATCGCAAAGATACAAAATGAAGCATTAACAACGCTCGCTTTATTGCATCTCGAAAAACATTTTTTGGTCCCTTTTGGTCTCTTTTTTTTTTTTTTAAAGATATATTATGGTTTTGTTGAATTTGTGACACAGGGGCTGTTATCAGGATAATAAATATTGTCGAACACAATCTCCTGTCTTTTTTGTTCTTTGTTAAATGGTTGTTGACTTTGAATACATAATTATATGGTCAACTTCATTTAGATTGTTGGAAAGAAATTTATGCCAAATACAGTAACATTATAAGCAGAAATGCCTTGTTAATGAGAGCCATCAGTAGTTTGGAGCTGACAGGAATGCCACAGTATCTCAAATAGTCACTCTTTACAATGGTGGTGAGCTGGGAAGCAGCCCAGAAAGCTTGTTGATGGTGGAGGAACTACAGGAGCAGAAGATCATCTTGGAGGTTACGGTGACCATAGACTGACTGTAACTGTAAAATTAAGTTAAAGAAGATTGGAAAATAAAATGATTGCTTTGTCTGTCCAAGAAAATCTGTTTAAATGGCAGAAATGCACATTTTATACCATGCTGATTCAGTGTTTTAGTGTTTCAGCTCACGAAAACTATAGCACAATCCTACATTTAAAATAAAACATCTAATGTTTCTCACAAAATATTAAGAGAGGGAGTTTAACTCGGTCTACACCTTCACGCCAGTAGGTGGCAGCATTGCACCACCTACCTTAAAAGCAGGGTTTTAAAAAAGGCAACAGGAAAACGGAGAGACGACACAAAGCAAAGATATGAAGGAAATGCCTGTTTTTCATCCTGTGTATTAAATAAAATTATTTTACGCCTTTAAAATGTAAGCATGATTTATATTTGAGTCATGGATACCCGGCATTGCAGTGATGAATTAATTATGAGTTATTTTTCCTTATTACTTAAGGCATATTACCACAACTTTTCCATTACTGTGTGGGAAAGAAAACACAACACTGCATCATTCCTAGTCACTGTAACATCCTGTTTTAGTTATTTTCTTTCTCTTAATTTTTTTTTTATACAACTGCATGGTCACGTGACTCGATATGTCACGTGGTCTTCGCTTTTCCCGCGAACACTTTGGAAGAAACTATTTGTCAGGGGGGAACCACGTGTTCGCGATTTATTTTTGTAACAAAATCCGTCAGATTTACTTAAAATAAAACAGCACACACTGGTGGCTTTTAATAAATATTATTGTGTAATGTTTTTGTGGAAAGGGAAGTATGATGTTTTAAAGAATAACACGCGCGGTGTCGAGGTGAAGATTGAGGTATCCCCGCCCCTCCACCTCGGCACTGCCCGGGCTTGTGATTGGTCCGTGTTTGCGCGCGAAAACTGCGTCACGCGAGCGCTTTTCGCGCCACGCGCTGTGTATTTGTGGAGAAGCGTCCAGAACGGTAGGTCGGTTTATTTCTCTAATCTGTTTTCAATTGAAGCTAAAAACAAACGTGCGAAGTGAGAGTACTAAGTTTGAAACGTATTGTTGACACACAGTTTGAGTAACTTGTTTTGTGTATGTGTAAATTATTTTCCGAACTTCGTAATACTTATAAAGAAATTAAAAATATTGTAAAATGGCGTCGATGCTTTTAGTCAGTTAATGAAGACCTGAGGAGTGACATTAAGCTGTCACGTGTCCTATCAACGCTTTTATTTTGTACGTTTTCTTGTAATATAGTTTAAGATGGGTAGTTTTTCTGTCACTAAAATGTCTGTCATCACATGAGTAAAGATTGCTGCTTTTCGACCTTTAGTAACCTTAACTTTTCCATGAATTTCTCCTTTTATTACTTTAATTTATTATTTTTTGTTAACTCGAACCTTGGTCCTAGTATGAAAAACTGAGTGCTTTCAGAATATTCCACTGTGTTGTGATGGTGAAGGAAATGAATCAACAACAGGCTGGTGTGATGATAAATTGATTGATTTTATATTTAGCACTGTAAACTCTGGTATTATTCAACATCTTCACGTCTTGAACAATTTTATTCCTTTCATACCTTAGTGAACAGGAAACTTCAGGTTTTTACCTTGTTAAATGATCCGGCCATCCATCTAGAATCTTCTGTAGTCCAACTAGGGACCTTGAAGGCCAATGTACTTATTCCCATTTGTTATAACGCCCTGGATTCCTTGTACATTTTATCCACTTGTAGTTGTGGAGTGTCGAAGAAACTCGCTTTTTCCTTGATTTAATCATGTTACCGTAGGTCAGATCGATTGTGTTGGCATAAACCTCTGACAGAAAACTGATCAACATTTTCTGACCAAGCAGATTTGATGACCATGATTTCTTTCTCTTCCAGTGAGCGGTCAAGATGTCTTCGCCATCGTCCAGTGCACGGAAGCGCGGCAGAAGCAGCAACCCATCGACTCGTAAGTTATAAAATACTGATCAGAGATATTACAGTTAAATATACCGGTGTTTCTCTCAGGTGTGAAATATACTTGCGGTGTTAGAGCGGCAGCAAAAAAAAGTGGTCTACAACAAACGCATATTTAATTCTGACTTATTGAATTTTCCCGTTAATTTCACGTTCAGAGATCCAACCTACTGATCCTCCCGTCCATTTACACATGTGTGAAGAGTAAGATGAAGTAAAAAAAAAAAAAAAAACACTTTGGTGTACAAACATGGTGCTGTTTGTAAGAGTACAAAGCTCTTAAAAAAAACTGAGCATATTTTTTTGCATTATTAATTTTTGAAACAAATACAGTATATATCAGAATTGTGCAATATTTTTTTTCTTTTTTCAGAACAAAATGGGCAATATGATAAGAATTTATTTATTTTAACCAATTATACACACATGACTGATAAACAAAAAACGCCTCTCAGTACACCGCAGTAGCAGAATAAACAGCTATAGGAGCCGTAGTGCGAATGTGAACTGTTCACTACTATTTGATCGATAGTGGATGGCATCGTTCTCTGCAGATTTTTAAACAGCGTCGGCAAACATACTGTACGTATGCCGCCCACCTTAATACACTCTATGTGGGGAAACACTGTATATGATGATTTATGTACTCTGAAAGACATTTTAGTGCTCTTTAACACACTTTAACTAATTATTAACCTTTTTAAATGGAAGTAGAACCACTGTATTAACATATTGACGAGCTGTAGTGATTTTTATTTGTTTTTCTTTCTTTCTCTTTCTAGCTGCTAGCGAAGGGCCTCAGACCCCGCGAGTCCGTGGATCCCAGGAGTCTTCCACTGGAGATCTACAGCCCATGCCCACCTCCCCTGGCACAGACATGCAGAGCCCCGTCCCTCAGGACACCTCCCTCTTCTCCAGCCCTATGCCCCGCCCCTCCGGTACTCACATTTTCTTGTTGCATGTTCTTGCATTTTGAGTTGTACATATGCATGATTTGAAAAAGGAAAAAAAAACAGCCACTGTTTGTTTTATTTATATGGACTTTTTATTTTAACTTTTTATTTATTTATTTATTTTTTTACACCAGTCCCACAGAGTGAACCGGACATAAGCTCCCCGCTGATTTATGACACACCCAGTCGCGGGACTCCAGCCCGCCAGAGACCTGACCTGGGATCAGTTCGGAAGGCGCCACAGGTGGACCTGAACTCAGAGCCGGTGAGGCCGATTATTTATTTATTTATTTTTTTTTTTTTTTGTTAAATTAAGGGGTTCTGTGCTGCACTGTTTAATGATCCCGTAAGTGTTATTAAAAAAAAATATTTTTTTGTACTTGTAGTGAAATCGAACGTCTGTGTTTTGTGTGGATTTTTATATTTTTTTGTTTTTATCTCCCCCCGCCCCAGCCCTCGGGGGATGCGACAGTAGCCAGCGAGCAGAACGCCGGACAGAGACTCGTCATCTGGGGCACTGACGTCAACGTGGGGACGTGCAAGGAGAAGTTCCAGGTAACATAAGTGACCATTACGCGTCCTGTCCCAGTTGTAGTGTCACCATTCGAGCCACACAGTTTACACGTTTTAAGTCTAAACTCCTCCTAAACCCATTTGCATGTACAGTGTCCATATGCGACGTTTTAATCAATCAGGTGTTTTTCTTGTTTTCTTTCCTCGCAGCGTTTCCTCCAGCGATTTATCGATCCTACAGCACAGGAAGTTGAGAATGCCAGTCTGGATCTGAACGAGCCCCTGTACATGCAGAAACTGGAAGAGGTGGGCTTTAATTTTAGGATGTCTAGAGTTTCATATGCATCATTTAATTCGTGCCAGACTTACAGACCTGTGTGTTTTGTAGATCAGCGTGGTTGGGGATCCTGTGTTGAACGTGAACTGTGGCCATGTTCAGTCTTTTGATGCTGATCTGTACCGTCAGCTCATCTGCTATCCACAGGTATGGGTCATGTGACTAGGTGGTAACAATTTATATTATTTAACCCCGTGTGGAAAGAATATCAGTTTTACGCTGGAAATAAAAGGGCTGCTGCTGATTTTATTTATTTTTTCTTTTGACCACAGGAAGTGATTCCAACCTTCGACATGGCGGTCAACGAGCTGTTCTTCGATCGCTTCCCTGATTCCGTCCTCGAGCACCAAATCCAAGTGCGCCCTTACAACGCCCTGAAAACACGCAACATGCGCAGCCTCAACCCCGAGGGTGAGTCCGACGCCCGGGTTACCAGACATGAGGGAGGGAAACTTTGGTTTGGATTTTTTTTTTGTGGTGATTCGCGTATCGTATTCACTGACTCCGAAATAAATGTTTTTTTATTTTTACGTTTATAATAAAGATGAACTGACCAGAATCATCTGGTTTTCAGTTTGGTCGATCAGCTTCAGATGTAAATGATTTTGCTGCGTTTGGTTTTTAAGTGAAAACTAAGGTTATGAAGGACAGGCTACAATGAATTAATCAAACTTTTTTTAAGATTTCAAATGAAACCAGTGAGGGGGGAAAAAGTGATATCGAATCGGAATATTTATAACATTGTGATGCTTACAGAATTGAATCGGCACAGAGGTATCGTGATGTGATATCAGGAGGTGACTGGTGATTCCTGCGAGTTTATCTTGCTGGTTTGTGTTTTAGTCTTGTTAATGCTCTGAATCTCTCTCTCTCTCTCTGTGTCAGACATCGATCAGCTCATCACCATCAGTGGCATGGTGATCCGCACGTCTCAGCTCATCCCCGAGATGCAGGAAGCGTTTTTCCGCTGTCAGGTCTGCGCCTTCAGCACGCGTATAGAGGTGGACCGGGGCCGAATCGCCGAACCTGCGGTGTGTCGAAACTGCAACACCACACACAGCTTGGCGCTGGTGCACAACCGCTCGGTGTTCTCTGACAAACAGATGGTGAGGAACCTGTTCGAGTCCAAAGCTCCATTAACTCGTTAACGAGGATCAATCACTAATCATTTGTGTTGAATTACTTACTAATTAACTCATTCTAATAAACATCACATGGTGTTTTTGTCCCGTTTGTTTTATTTTTATCGGCCAGATCAAGCTCCAGGAGTCGCCCGAGGACATGCCCGCTGGTCAGACCCCCCACACCACCGTGGTGTACGCCCACAACGACCTGGTAGACAAGGTGCAGCCTGGCGATCGCATCAACGTAACCGGTGCGTTAGCTCTCCTCTGTACGGTTCAGTTTTATTTCGGATAAAAACAAAAGCGCTTATACTTTTTCTTTTCTACCGTGAAGGTATCTACAGGGCCGCGCCCATGCGCGTGAACCCGAGGCAGAGCCAGGTGAAGGCCGTGTACAAGACCCACATCGACGCCATCCACTTCCGCAGGACGGACGAGCGGCGCCTGCACGGGCTGGACGAGGAGAACCAGCAGAAGCTGTTCTCGGAGGAGCGCGTCGCCACGCTGAAGGAGCTCGCCAACAAGCCGGATATCTACGAGCGCCTCTCGTCCGCCCTCGCACCCAGCATCTACGAGCACGAGGACATCAAGAAGGTGCGCTCGAGTTTCAAATCCATATAGCAAATAAGTCACGTAAAATGTATTTATTTATTTAATTAATTAATTAATTAATTGTACTTCCTGTTCACAAGCACGCCGTCAGCTTTATCACCTGCTGATTTATTTTTTATTTTTTTCTTCTCTAGGGAATCCTGCTGCAGCTGTTCGGCGGGACGCGCAAAGACTTCAGCCAGACGGGACGCGGCAACTTCCGCGCCGAGGTCAACATCCTGCTTTGCGGCGACCCCGGTACGAGCAAATCCCAGCTGCTGCAGTACGTCTACAACTTGGTGCCCCGCGGCCAGTACACGTCCGGGAAGGGCTCGAGCGCGGTGGGTCTGACCGCCTACGTGATGAAGGACCCGGAGACGCGGCAGCTGGTGCTGCAGACCGGCGCGCTCGTACTCAGTGACAACGGCGTGTGCTGCATCGACGAGTTCGACAAGATGAGCGACAGCACGCGCTCGGTGCTGCACGAGGTCATGGAGCAACAGACCCTCTCCATCGCCAAGGCTGGGATCATCTGTCAGCTCAACGCACGCACTTCCATCCTGGCGGCAGCCAATCCCGTGGAGTCTCAGTGGAACGCAAAGAAAACCACGATCGAGAACATCCAGCTCCCTCACACGCTTCTGTCCAGGTAAATAAAAACTAGTTTTTCTTTTCTTCCCCTGACTGCTTATCAGGTTTCTCATCCCTTCGTCTCGCTCACTCTCGCTCACAGGTTTGATCTGATCTTCCTGATGCTCGACCCTCAGGATGAGGCCTACGACAGACGCCTGGCGCATCACCTGGTGTCTCTGTACTACCGGAGCGAGGAGCAGATCGAGGAGGAGTACTTGGACATGGCTGTACTCAAGGACTACATCGCTTACGCACGCACATACATCAACCCCCGACTGAGCGAAGAGGCCAGCCAGACGCTTATCGAGGTGAGTGGGAGGGACAAACACAACAAACTTATCTGTGATTGGAATTAAGGGAGAGCAACATGAGTTTCAGACTGACGCTGCTCTCAAACATCCATTTTATTTTTTATTAATTTTTTTGCTGTAAATGATATTTTTACTTATTTTTTTATTTGGAAGAGTGTCAACTTGGGGGGGGTGGAACATAAAAAATGGATGTGTGGCAGAGAGAAAAGGTGTTTAAAAAATGGGAATGAAGGGGAGGAAAAATTAAAAGGGGTAAAAGAATAGGTTGAAAGGAGGAAGGTGTACAGAAACAAAGTGAAGGGAAAAGAGGAAAGTGAAAGGTATGTAGAAATGAATTAAGGACCTGAAGTTGAATAAAGAGTTTAAAAAAAGAAACTGATGGAAATGGAGAGCGAGATTTTGAAATGAATGAACAAACTTTTTGGTACTCAGTGGAAGGATCATGTTTCCTCTCGTCTCCAGATCAAAATGAATTTAAATATCTCGGTTGTGTGTGAGGTTTACTTCATTTCTATCACGCTTATTGGTCCGTCCTGGTGCTTTGACCCGCAGGCCTACGTGGACATGAGGAAGATCGGTAGCGGCCGAGGCATGGTGTCAGCGTACCCGCGGCAGCTGGAGTCACTGATCCGACTCGCCGAGGCTCACGCTAAAGTGCGCTTCTCTAACAAAGTGGAGAACATCGACGTGGAGGAGGCGAAGAGGCTGCACCGAGAGGCGCTCAAACAGTCGGCCACTGACCCCAGAACAGGATTCGTGGATATCTCCATCCTCACCACAGGTACGACGTGGTGTTAATGTGCTGCGGTGATCGTTAATCATTCTAGAAAATAAATATAGAGGTTGGGGAGAAAGATTAACGCAGTTACAACAAGTTTAGTGAGTTAAGATATGATGGAAAGAATTTTCTTTCATTTGCTTTTGGATATATATATTTTTTTATTTTAATGAGTAGAAGGATGTATAAAAAAAATTGTCGTTTGTTCTTCCAGTTTGCGTCCCAGTGTTTGTCTCTAAAATCATGTATGTTCTCGCATGCGTGTGTGCTAGGTATGAGCGCGACGGCACGCAAGCGTAAAGAGGAAGTGGCTCAGGCGCTGAAGAAACTCATCCAGTCGAAAGGCAAAACACCAGCCATGAAGTACCAGCATCTGTTCGACGACCTGCGCGGCCAGTCCGAAGCTGTAAGTCTGTCCCAGAATGCATTTCCTTTCACCTCAACGCTACGAACAGACCTAACTTGAGTCATTATTACCACCTTGTACAGTGATGTATTTATTTATTTTTAATCATTAATGTGTCGTTTGTTGCTCCAGGCCATCACAAAGGATATGTTCGACGAGGCGCTCCGAGCTCTCACGGACGATGACTTTTTAACGGTCACGGGCAAAACTGTGCGCCTGCTGTAAATACTGCACTGAGGACTTCCTGGTCGACTTTTCAACGCAATTCTGTAGAGCATTTATTATTATTATTAATAATCATGTATATGAAGACTTGTTTTTGTTTGTTTGCTATTAAAAAAGATGTTGGTAGTTAACCCGACTTCATTTTCTTCATCAGTTTGCTTAAAATGTAGTGTAGTTTTTCTCCACAGTCTCCAGTTTCAGCACTCAGTCACTTGTTTCTCCTGCCAATTAATTAGCTTTTTGCTCTTTTTTTTTATGTAAATATGCCAACTTTACACTGAATTTTATTCAATTATTTCTCCTGATTTAGACATAAACGACTTAATGAATTAAAAAGCGAGCTCAGGCATAGGCGCTAAATCCCGTCACAACACTGATTAAACTCTGTGTTATTAATCGATCTCTTACATTTTAATGTGAACGGCTTGCCCTAATATCCACCAATAGAACTCGGGATCCAGTCGTAAATGCATTTGTGGCGACAATAAATAATTAATAAAAACATGATGCTAATGGACACAAATCTGTTGCCTCAGGCTTATTTTGATGAATGCTTGTTTCTTGCATGAGCTGATTTCCAGATCACACAGATTAGGTAAATTTTTTTTTTTTTTTAATTCAATTTTATTTATATAGCACGTTTAACAATGCTCATTGTCTCAAAGCAGCTTCACAAAAATTAAAGAAATTTAATTCTTTTTTTTTTTTTGTAGTCAAATAATCTTTCGTTATGTAGGATGTTAAAGTCCATCAAGATCTTATTAGTCATCTCGTACAGTGTAGTGAGTAAGTGATGACTTGAGCCAGCTAATTTTGTTGACTTTTTAAATTTATTTTTATTTATCTTCCAAATATCTTCGTAAAATGGTGGTAGCTCTAGGTTATGTTTGTGTATAAAACCGATGCGTAGCTGTGAGAGATGC
The DNA here is from genome assembly GCA_030068275.1 of Clarias platycephalus. Taxonomy (NCBI): domain Eukaryota; kingdom Metazoa; phylum Chordata; class Actinopteri; order Siluriformes; family Clariidae; genus Clarias; species Clarias platycephalus. Next base: position 2,438,937 of record JAQQZT010000033.1, on the reverse strand, counting down.
AAACGTGCCTGAATCTTAGAATCTCCAGTTTGATGTACTGTATATAAATGTTAATTAGCTATTTACCGAAATGTTTGTCAACATTATTAGTACTGGTTGTTTACTTTTTGATCCTGCTACTATATAGCTAAAGGTCTGCGTAACACCTTTTGTCACGACACTCCTCATGGACTGAGTTTATGATTTCTCTATGCAGCATTTGTAAAAAAAAAAAATAATAGTAATAATAATAATAATAATAAATAATAATTAAAAAAATTTTTTAAGGGTGTCTGAGTGACACGTGGTCGCTACAGACTTCACAGAATAAATTTGATTCGTGGTTCTCTTGGAAAGCTGTTTTTAGAATTTTTTCTTTTTTAAAAAGAAAGTTTAGTTAACGTTAACAACAGAAGGTGTCGGTTTTCGTTTTCTGACATAATCATTGTTTAAAAGTGTTTACGCTTTACAGTTTGATTTCCAAACATTTTTAGTCTGAAAAACGGTTGTTGGTGAACTAGAAGTGAATTTAAAAAATGCAACATGTGGTTCTTTAATAACTTTCTGAGGTGTAAAAGACTCCATGTCCTGTCCAGGGTGTTTATGATGTCCTAGATTCGCCTCGTCTTCACCCCGTCGCTGATGGTTTCCCCGTTACAGCACGTTTTTTTTTTTTTTTTTAAATCTCTTCCTCGCTTCAGGGTGGACAGGGTGCGGCTTAATGACGTCACCCGGCGGAGTAATGAGACAGAAGACAGGAGGTGGGGATTAAACGGAGGCGGCTGAAGCGTGGGTCCGGTTCGGAGTTAACGGGTGAGTCTAGTTTGGATCACGGTGTCGCTCGTGTCTGTGGTGTAGAAAGAAAGAAAGAAAAAAAAAAAACCAGCAACTTAACTGAGATCGGTGTGTGTTGGACCGAAAATCTCTCTCTCTATAATTATTTATATACGTCCGGAAGTACGGCAGCGCGCGCGCAGCTTTGAGTGTCGTCGCTAGCTCTGTTAGCTGTCAGCAGTTTCACACCGAGTCCCCGTTTATTACTAATAAAAATCCACCGCGTCTCTCACTACTCACCTGTCTACTCATTAAATTATCACTTTTCCTTTTTATAACAAAAAAAAGTGTTCTGTTTTGTTGTTTGCTTTATTTAACTTGACAGAATGTTAGCCTCATAGCTAGTTAGCTTTGTTTGCCTTACAGTACAGTGTTTGTCGTGTGTGTGAATGAAGAGAACTGAATTAACCCCAAGTTCACATAAACTTCACATAACTAACCTCCTGGTTTTGTTTCTCATTCATGAAATGTGTGGTATTTATTTGTAGCACAAGGGGGGGAAAAAAAGAAACAAAAAGCCATAGTAACCTTGATGAAGGGTTGATGGAAGTGAAGGGGGAAAAAAAATCAATAAGGCTGTTGAACCACAAAGGGCGCTTGAACAGAGTGGTACTGAGTCCCTGAATATTCAATCACAACCGCTGTGTAACCTTACACATGTTCAGAGAGGCCGTGACATCGAAACGAGATAAACGGACAGATAATCGTCCTGTTTGAGTAAAAATAACCAAGTGGTGTGTTGGAGCAGAGTCAGAGTTACACCGCTGAGTCGGGTGTTATTACTTTTATTCCAGCGCAGCTTGTCATCTGTTATAATTGTTCACTTATTAAGGAACAACACTGATTTGTGTTATGTGATTGGTGTTTAAAAGCTGTTTATCGATATATATATATACACCATAATTTAATGACCGAAAATAGTCTTTGTAATTGCAATCATTTTTGTGCAACTCTTAAAGTTTCATTTAAAAATTTAAAACGGCCTTTCTCTCAGTAAACACTTCTTTTTCACATATTTTAAGTGTCATGTTAGTGAGAAACCACAAGAAGCTGAAACACGTAATGTTAAAGCTCAGACCGTTACAGCATTGATGCTACAACTTGCTGTTTTTTTTTTTGTTTTTTGTTTTTCTTGCTGTTTGTAAATGTAGTCCGTTCCTTATAACATTAGTTTTCTCACTTAAAAAAACAAGCACAGCATTTAACTTAAACAATACTTTAAATACAAGAGTTTAACATTTAACTGAACAGCGCGTTTCTCTATCATCCGCCATAATTATTATTTCTAAACAAACTTCCACCAAATGGGTCGACAATGTGTAAATAGTACAGAGTGCACCTGTAGGATTAGGGGTGGGCGATATACACGGTTAACCGGTAGAAATTTGTCAACCGATAGAGATTTTGGTCTATCGTCTTAATCGCGGTTGAGATCACG